>JAOTQG010156184.1:0-18371 GCA_025631175.1 Iris virginica
GAAACTTAAGTAGTTAAAGCTTTGTTGGATTAATTCCGCAGCAGCTAAGTTCTCAATACTTAAGCTTGCTTATCCAATGATAACATTTTGAAATCAGTTTTAAGTTTTAAAATAAGCTATTCACCCCTCCCCCTCAAGCTTATTTTCTTTCAAGTGGGACTAACAAATTATATAATATGTTATAAAGCCCCTCTCATTAGGTAACCGTAAATTTATCTAATAATCTTTAAAAAATTTAAATTCTTTTAAACATATTTATATCTATCCTTTTCTTTTCTGATATTTAGTTAAGGATAAAAGAGTAATTAATTATATATTTCAAATATGTATTAGTGTTATTTTGTTATTAGTATTTTTATTTATTTAATTTTCTTGAATATTACACTTCCTTCTCGGCCCAGCAGCAGCAGCAGCATCCGACAGGCTCACCCTGGCAGCCACAGGCACATCTTGCGTCCACGGCCCAGTCTCCAGTCGAGCCATGGCTCCTTGATAGTGGGGCGAGCCATCACATAACTAATGATATGGTGAACCTCTCTATTCATGCTGCTTACAGTGTTACGGATGATGTGATAATTGGTCATGGCACAGATGGCACATGTTTACCTATTACGCATACTGGTTCCCTTACTTTTCCTAGTGTAGTTCAACCTTTGTCATTAAATAATGTGTTATGTGTGCCTTCCATTCGGAAGAACTTGGTCTCTATTTCTCAACTATGTCACACTAATCATGTTTCGGTTGAATTTTTCCCTACTTGTTTTCAGGTGAAGGATCTTCGCACGGGGGCCACTTTAGTGATGGGCAAAACCATTGATGGGGTATATACCTGCCTAAACCGGAGGAACCACTACCTCAAGTCTTTTATCCCGCTGCCACTACTACCTTTGATTTCTGGCATAGTTGTCTAGGTCATCCCTCTGCTTCAGTGTCTAGAGATATATTGAGTCACAATAAGTTACCAGTTTCTAGAACTAGTTCTACTTTCCATTGTGTTTCTTGCCATTGTAATAAAAGCCACACTCCCTTTTGGCGAATCTTCTATAACTTCTACTTCTCCGTTACAATTGATTTATAGTGATGTTTGGACTTCTCCAATTGTTTCCATTGAAAACTTCAAGTACTATGTCATCTTTGTTGATCACTACACCAAATATGTTTGGTTTTACCCTTTACATCGCAAATTTGATGTCTATGATGTTTTTGTAAGGTTTAAAGCACTTGTTGAAAATCAATTTCAAACCACTATGAAATCAATTTATTCAGATAATGATGGGTCACCTTTCTAGCTACTCATGGTATTTCTCATTATACACCCCCCCCACATACCCCAGAACATAATGGTGCCTCAGAACGGCGTCATTGCCACTTAGTAGAAATTGGTCTTTCACTCCTCTCACATACCTCTATGCCTTTGTCCTACTGGACTTATGCATTCTCTATCGCAGTGTACCTCATAAATCGCATGGCTACTCCTGTTCTCAATATGGCTTCCCCATTTGAGTCCTTGTTTCGTCGCCCCTAACTACTCCAGACTCCGTGTGTTCGGGTGTCTTTACTATCCCTGGCTTAGACCGTATGGCTCACATAAACTAGATACGCGCCCCAACCCCTGTGTCTTCTGAGGCTACTTCACCTCTTAAAGTGCTTACTACTGCCTAGACCGTACCACTCAGCATCTCCATGTTTCACGACATGTCCGCTTTGTGGAACATGAGTTTCCTTTCCGTACTGTCCGGACTGTTCCGTCCACCTCTGAGCCTGAGCCTACTCCTGATCCATCACCAACCACTACTCCTCCTGTTTTTGTCCTTACCCCACACCAGGCTCGCTCGCCACCGGCGTTACCCCCAGTAGAGACTACTTCGCCTGCAAACATCCCGGTTGCACCCACAGAGCCGGCTCCTGAGCCGAGTACCCAGACGGCTTCTGCATTACCACTAAATGAGCACCCCATGATGACTCGGGGGAAGAATAGGATATCTAAACCTATTCAGAAGCTCAATCTGTCTGCCCAGGTTACCTCTGAGTTTCCCTTGGAAACTACCACAGTTACACAGGCTTTGTGGGATGAGCACTGGCGTAAGGCCATGGGGGAGGAGTATGATGCCTTGGTCCGGAATGGTACTTGGGAGCTAGTTCCTCCTGCGGAAGCTCCTAATCTGGTGGGGTGAAAGTGAATTTTTCGTATTAAGCGAAATTCAGATGGTTCTGTTGAGCGCTTTAAAGCGCGACTGGTAGCCAAGGGTTTTCATCAGTGTCCTGGCTTGGACTATCATGACACCTTCAATCCTGTTGTGAAACCGGCGACTATTCGCGTTGTGCTGTCTTTGGCTGTTAGTAGGGGTTGGTCACTTCGACAACTTGACATCAACAATGCCTTTCTCCAGGGTACACTCACAGAGGACGTTTACATGACATAACCTCCGGGGTTTGTTGACTGGAACTTCTCCAATCATGTTTGTAAGCTCCATAAGGCTATCTATGGCCTTAAGCAGGCTCCTAGGGCTTGATACACTGAGCTGCACATGTTTCTTCTGGGTATTGGGTTCTATAATTTCAAGGCTGACACATCATTATTTATTTTTCGGCAAACAAGGGTTCCATTTCAAAACCAATTGACAATGAGAGGAGTAGCCCAGGATATTTATTAAGTGGTTATGCGGCTAGTTTATTCCTAATGTGGGATATTATCTCAATACGCCCCCTCGCGTGTAGCCGGGTTTGCGGCTTACTACGTGGATTCTCTTTGGTCTGTTCGGGTGGCGCTGAGGAAAGACATCGTGGGCCGTTTGGCTCGCACGTGTAGAGCCTGCTCTGATACCATGTTAAAGTCTGGGGTTCCATCTCAAAACCAATTGATAATGAGAGGAGCAGCACCGGATGTTTATTAAGTGGTTATGCGGCTATGTGAGTAAACTATTAGTATCCATATTCTCATTTTAAAACAAGTATGGAATAAAAGAATAATATTAGGGCTGTAAATGGATCTTAAATGAACGGATTAGTCTAAATTCAGATTCGTTTAACTTAATTTATGATGAATTTGAATTTTATCCAACTAACCATCGAATTAATCAAAAGCTAATCCAAATTCTTTCGGAATTGAATTTTGAATTAACGGACCGGATTAATCAATCTATAATATAATCATTATGTAAATTTTATAAAAAATAAGTATTTTAAAATCATCAATTCAATAGAATTCAACTCCATATAAATTTAATGTCAACATGTCAAAACTAAAGTTAGATAATACATTCTGCAAAAGAAATATTTTACATATAAATATATTTAATAAAACAACGAGAGTTCATGCTTTTGATTCAAATAACACTTTTCTTTTAAATCTTCACAGTTCAAATTATGTAAATATCAATTATATTTAAGATTCTAAATTTTTTTTACTATTAAAACAATAAAATAAATAATAACATATTTATAATTGTTTTTAAAAAAAATGAAAAATACTAATTTAGAGTATATATATTATAAACATATTTTTAAATTTTATAAAAATAAATAATAAATATATTAATTAATTTAATTAATAATATAAATAGATAATAATTATCTAAATTTAAATTTAATTTATTTAATTATGATTAACCGTTTAAAATGATTAATTAAAAATTTTTACTCGAGATTTAAGGGAAGTCCGTTGACAGCCCCTAAATAGTAATCCCCTCAAACCAAAGCCCCAACCCAAGCAGACGGCAGTGAAACCGCAACAACTAAACCCCCCGCAGTTTTAACTCATAACTGTGTCTCATTTTGTCACCTCCAAACCATAGTTGGGGGTTTTCTTCCTTGCTCGCAGTGGCATCAACAATGGCGGCAGGGGATACAAGCAACAACAAAGGAAACGAGGAGGAGTACGGAGTGCTGTTATACTATAAGTACACCCAAATTCCGGACCTCGATCACCTCTTCTCCTTCTACACTACCAACTGCAACTCCCTCTCTCTTCTCGGCCGCGTTCGCCTCGCCCCTCACGGCGTCAATGTCACTGTACCATAACTCTATCCCTCCCTCCTTTACCCTAATAATTGATCTTCTTTTCTTTTTTAAAAGATTTATAACCCCCTCCATAACTCAATTCCAAGCAAATATTCCGCTTTCATTTTGGTCTACCACGTCGACGTGAAGATTAAAATTAAGTCAAAATTTTAACATGTTCCTTAAAATTTTTCTTAATAATATTATTCACTGAAAACTGTATCGAGTATTCTACGAATTCCAATTCTTTTGTGTGTGTGTGTGTATATATATAATAGGTCTAATTTTAGTAAAATTGATAATAGAGAAGTCAAAAGTGGATTCTTTGTCAGGAATGGAGAGGGTAAAAACTTTCATGTCTTTACAAAATCAAAAACTCATAAAAGCTATATTTTATTTTAATAAATAAATAAATTTTAGAGTAGGCCTTAGTGGTTGAAATCTTATCATCTAACACGAAAATGACGTAAATATTTGTTGAATGTTGATACCAATGGGATATAAGCCCGTGGTAGTCTCTCTCCGAACGGACATACTGTACTAAGTATTGGAAGTAGACTTTGGTGGAGGGATTACTCATGATTGCTTTTTGAAAATGTTTTGCCCCTTCTTTCATCCAAGAAGTAACTATCGACTTTCATGTTTTAGTAATTTGGGTTTATGTTTGACCAATATATATATATATATATATATAAATCTTTGCGAGTCTTCACAAAATTATATGTATTTCATTCCAAAATGACCGTCAATTTTGAGTATTAAAAAAAAAAAAAAAATCGACGACGTGGACACATAAGCAATATTAGTAGAATATGTACATAATCACCCTTTCTGGTACCGTCGTAGCACGTTTAAGTGGGCAGTGAAATGGAAAGTTGCAAAGGTGAATAGTAACTTCAGTAGACACTTATTTTGGACAACTTTTCTCCAAAAACTGACAATCATTTTGGGACGGAGGGAATAACATTATTATTCATTGTATTTATGATGATTGGAATTTTATTACATACAACGAATTGAATATTCATTGAATGTTGATGTGATATATCCCCATGTTGTTTTTTAAAGATATAAAATGGTGTCTTTGAGTGCTATGGAAGGGTACACACCCTGTGTTATTATAGTAGTGCGAGTGCA
This sequence comes from Iris virginica, assembly GCA_025631175.1. Taxonomy (NCBI): domain Eukaryota; kingdom Viridiplantae; phylum Streptophyta; class Magnoliopsida; order Asparagales; family Iridaceae; genus Iris; species Iris virginica. The sequence continues at coordinate 5,137 of JAOTQG010156184.1, forward strand.
TATGGGACTTAAAAGTCTTGGGACTTGTTTGATTTTGTTTTAGGTTGGTGGTAGGTTATCATCTTTGGAGGAGCACATTGCTGCAATGAAATTAAATAGATTATTTGATGAGACAGACTTCAAGCTGGCCTCTTGCAATAAGCCAGCCAATGATAGGGTTGCTGAAGAGTGCGGATTCACTTCTCTATCCATCAGGATTGTCAAGGTTTAGTTCACAATTTTTTTTTTCGTGCATTATAATTTATGGAGCGAATTCTAGTTTCACAACAGATTGTTAACATTTTGACTTGGTGATCGTTATTCGGGAAATGACCAAAATGGCTGGCATAATTTTTATGGTGTTTAAGCATTGACCTGTGCCATGTTTTAGACAACTTGGTCTGTTTGTTTTCTAAGTTCTTTAAAACTCAGACATCGTCCAGTAGTAGTTTCACTAATTGAAATGTTGACACGGCATAAGTGAGACCTACTTTTTGTGCTCTTCCGTTGCATCCTGAATTGTAGATTTAGTATATGCATTGAAATTGTTACTTTTAGGTGAATTAACTGCAGCTTTCCGTGTTGTAATAACGACACGGTTTTCTGCCAACAGGAATTGGTTACTCTTTGTTCTAATCCTATGACGAAATCTCCCGAAATTTCAAATGCCGGGAAACATCTATCTGCAGTTGAGTTTCATTCTGTTCTTCAAAATGCGGGTGAGTTCATTAGTGTGCCTGCCTTCAAACACACTAGACCTTGAAATTGAGATATTCACTAATTCCGATTAATGCGTGTTGTTGGATAAAATCAACTTTATTCCTTCATACTGGGATTCTATTACTTGAATATCCGTTCTCATAGCTGCAGTTGATTGGATTGTAAATTGGGATTCTTTTACCAGGACAATTAGTGGAGAGTGATGGTGCGAAGAAGGTTGTACTGCTGGATGCCAGGAATTTATATGAAACAAGGATTGGGAAGTTCCAGACTCCAAATGTTGAAACCTTGGATCCAGAAATCAGGCAATATAGTGATCTCCCCTCCTGGATAGAAAGTAACTCCGAGCAGTTGCGTGGAAAACGTGTCATGATGTAATTACTTTTTGACCAATATCCAACTTGTAGTTATCTCCACTTAAATTTGTTTACTCTTACTTTTATGTGAACATCACTTACGTTTGAAAATTTAAATACAATAGCATTACTGCATGGTGGCAGCTTTGGTAGTGGATCTAATCTTTTGCTCTCAAAGATGCATTTGTTCTCTGTTTGTCCATTTTTTTGTTGGTGCACACCTTAGATCGAAAGTTTTGGGTTTTTATTTTGGGCATGAATGTCCTGTGTGTGGACTTTCATAAGTCTGTTAATCTTAAGTGTAAAATCATGTAACTTTGCCCAGCCAAGTAAATGCTTTATGCAGGTGTGTGTATTTTCTGTAGACATTGATGTTGTACATGTTGTAATGTTTACCCATTTAACCCGTATGTTTTAGTGGATAATGCTTTTTCTTCCTTCATTTTTTCTTTCCCTGTTGCTAAGAATTAGAAAGTCCAGTAATTGGAAGTGATTACATGGAGCTGGATAGCCTAGATTATAATATTTCTGTTCCTGCATCCTAATATTTTCACTTATATGGTTGTTACTGACCTAGTTCATTATCCTCCACCCCTTAAAAAATAAACTAGTAGTTCATTACATGCTTCATGTCAGTCATTCTATTGCAAGGGATTGTCTTTCATGCCTTGTTTACTGCTCTCTCATCAATAATAGTTATTTAGTTCTCCATACTTGGCATCCTGACCAGTTCTACTATTTTGGTCAATAAGGAACTTCATTGTAAATCCTACTATTTTGCAGTTAATGCGGCTTGTTGTCTCTGATACAGCAGCTGTTGGTTTCCATAAGCAGGTATTGTACTGGAGGTATTAGGTGCGAGATGGCATCAGCATACCTTAAATCTAAAGGTGCTGGTTTTGAGAATGTATTTCAGGTGCGCTCCTGTGTGTTAATAGTTAATACATGTTACATATATCTGGGCTCTTAAAAACATGTTTTTCTGACTGGTTACTAAAAATGCATGAAGGTCTACTAAATTCGTAACTCCAACTTGTTTATATAATTTCTTCCTTTTTTTTTGCTTCATAAGGGACATTCAGTTCTTCTCCCATGCTTTCCGTCCGTTTTATAATTGAATCATTTATGGGTGCTAAACTTAGCCTCTTGGTAAACAATTTACAGTCATTCAATTACAACAATCTACTGTTCATACCGAAAGTGCTAACTTTCAATGTTAGGGGTCTTGGGAAACGTACTAAGCGTAGGAAGGTTAGAGATGTTTTGAACAAAGCCAACCCCGATATTTTATTACTCCAAGAGACTAAGAGGGAGGAGGTGTGCAATATGCTGGTTAGGAGCATTTGAGGCACTCGGTCTCGGGAGTGGGATTTTTAACTTTAATTTGGGGCTTTGGAAGGGATTCTTATGATCTGGGACTCACGTTTAATATCTAGGATTGAGGTTATCCATGGGATGTTTACTTTGTCGGTGAGAGTTAACATCAGGGGTTTAGGAGAGTGGTGGTTTGACGGCCCTTGCGAGGCTCTCGGCCGCGAGTCCTTCTGGGATGAACTCCATGAGTTGGCAAGTTTATGTGGGTCTCATTGGTGCATTGGGGGGATTTTAATATATTTTGCCAATCTTGCAAGAAGTTGGGGGATCTAGAATTATACAAGTATGAGAAGCTTTGAAGAATTTATTCAAGAGCACGGTTTACGAGATTTACCTTTGTCTAATGCCACCTTTACCCGGTTTGTTTCTGGGAAGAGGAATTGTGCAACTTGGATTGATAGGTTTCTCGTAAGAAACTTGTGGGAGGAGAATTTTTCCGAGTTAGCTAATCAGTTCTTCCTAGAATTGTGTCGGATCACTTTCCGATCATGCTCGAGTTCACTCCTATCTAATGGGGACCCACCCCCTTTCGTTTTGGATCTGTGGGCGTCTTTCCTCCTCGTTCTTAGTTATGGTTAATTGGGAGCCTAAGGAATGGTTTTGTGCTTCTAGAGGTCTTTGTCGGGGGGATCCGATGTCTCATTTACTTTTCAATCTGGTTGTGGATGTTCTTAGCAGGTTGCTATTGAGGAGTGAAGCAAGGGGTGTTATGTTATAGAGGGTTGTTGTGTAGGAAATGTTGGTATGAAGGTTTCTCACCTTCACTATGCCGATGATACTATTTTTTTTCTCTTCGAGGTGTAGTAGATTTGCGAATGTCGTCACCATTCTTCAACTCTTCAAGATTGCATCCGGCCTTATGATCAATTTAATCAAGTGTTGTTTAGCTTTTTTTTTTAACCTTCGACCTTAAGTTCGTACACTAATCTTTTGGGTTGTGTTGTTTTGTTATGAATTTTCCTTTTTCTTATCTTGGGCTTCCTTTAGGTGGGAATCCTTGACAACTAGGTTTTGGGACCCGGTTATTAATAAGGCATTGAGGAGGTTAGGTGTGTGGAAGGGCGCATATTTTTATTTAGGGGAGATGTACTCTCATTCAGTTTTGTTTGTCTAATATTTCCATTAACTATCTGTCTCTGTTTAAGCTACCCACGGAGGTGGGAGAGCAAATAGAGGAGATCATGCGCCGGTTTCGTGTGGTGCGTGACCGGAGAGGGGATTAAGGTTCATTTGGTGGCTAGGAAGATGGTGAGCAGGCCTAAGGAGGAGGGGTTAGGGAGGAACTTGGTTACCAAAAAGATTTCTTTGATTGATAAGTGGTTATGACGGAGCCCGAGTCTCTTTGGCATAGAGTTATTCGGATCATGTTTGGTGTTAACCATAATGGGTTGGATCCATCTACGAGTTTTTTTATTACGTATGCCGGTCCCTGGAAGTTCATTTCTAGTTGTTACATATTCTATCCTCATATTCGTTATGAGTTTGGGCTTGTGAATCGAGTTCGGTTTTGGAAGGATCATTGGATAGAGAACTTTCTTTTTAAGTTCTCTTTTAGTTGGCTCTTTAGGCTTTCTAGTTTTCATAATGCTCAAATTGCTACTTTTCTTAATGGGGAAGGGGGTTTAGGTTACTTGGGACTTCCATTTCGTGAGGAACCTCAATGATAGAGAGTCTACACCGGTTGCAGATTTACTTCTTCGGTTATCTTCTTTTCGACCTTCGACTATTCAATCCGATCATTGAATTTAATCCCTGATCAGCCAGGGTCTTTCTCGGTTAAGTCTTTCACTAAAATTCTTCCTCCGCATACACAACTTGACTTTCCTCTTTCACAGTATCATTTGGAAGTCCAAAGTTTCGTTTAAATACAAAGTCTTTGCTTGATCAGTTGTTCTTAATCGTTTGAATACTAATGATTGGCGACAAAGGAGATACGGAAAGAATATTTCTCCAGATGTGTGTGTTATGTGTATGGGAGCTAGCGAGTCTCACGTGCATTTGTTTATGCATTGTCCTACGGCTTGGAGTCTTTGGGGCATGTTGTTTGTGGTATATGATGAGATCTGCATTATACCTCGCCGTGCGGAGGATTTTTTTATGATTAGTCATTTAAGGTTTGGTCGCTCGAGGAATGCCTATTTGCTGTGGGGATGTGCCATTTCAGCATGTTGTGGAATATTTGGTTTGAGAGGAATTCTCGGATCTTCAGAGATCGAGAAACATTATTCTCGCTTTTGTGGGAGAAGATCATTGGACAAGCTTCTCTTTGGGATCGAAGTTTTGGCGCTTTACATGGTTTGTCTTTGGGAGATATGTCTATTGATTGCGGAGCTGGTACATGGTAATCGGTGTGCCTTTTTTGTTTTTTGGTGACTTCTTGTCCGCCTTCTTTGTATCCTCTTTCTCTATTCAATGATATTATTATTTTATCCGGAAAAAAATAAATTGCAACAATCTAGTATCATGAATAATAGCTCTAATATGTGCCATGGATATCTGTTGCAGAGACTTTAACCCCCAATACCCCTAAAAAAACATATGATCCTTGGTTTCAAAGTACTTGCTATTTATATCAGCATCAATGTAGCCGAAATGGGTCTACCGTTTTAATAAGAAAAAGATGAAACCAAATAAGTACCTAGACAATATCGACACATATACCCCCACTTAGCCTGCACATTGTCCACAATGAACTAAAAATTTAGACATTCTTAATCTTGAGCATAATATGTTGAAATTAAGTGGACACGGTGTGATTGTTGATTTATGGATAGAATGAAACCAAATTAATCCCTAGAGAAAAGGAAAGTAGAACATTGATCTAGTGAGTGCTATTAGCTGCACTGAAGGGATTAGGGTGAGGAACTTGGTAATCTAGAGTTGTTTAGCCTGGGATTATCGGCTTAATACTGTTACTATGCTGCGACCTAATTGGACTAGTGTTGCAGTGCAACTTACCACACTTAGAACTTTATGGCACCGTTGGAGCTTGGTCGTATGGGAAAGACGTGCTGCAACTTCTTGAATTGTGAACAAGTCAGTTCGTAGGTCATATACCAAAATTCCTTCAAACTGACAGCCTAGATCGATCTAGATGGCTTGATTTGACACTATTGACCTCTAACTTAAGCGGTGGTCGAGGAAAGGGATTCTCCCTCTCTTGCTGGGTTCGAATCAGTCTAAGAGTCCTAAAGCCATAAAGTGTGTATGTATGTGATGTGCCCAGGTACTACACCATGGAGGTTACACTGCTTTGGTTATTTAAGTGGACCAAGAACACAGTCAAGACACATGGATTTTGGGTGCAAAAATTGGATCTCGGTCAGATAATTGTGCAGGTAGATAGGTTTTACAAGTTGGCTTAATATGCAAACATAACATAAATGCTCGATTAAGGCGCAGTTGATCAAGTACTTCCAGTGTTTGTCCGTAGGTTGTCTTAGACTAAACAGTTTGCACACCTGTGCTCGCAGCAATGAATGCTTCGCTTTTGTTTAATTGTGATGTTGCTTAAATTGAAGAACAAGGAACTTGCTGAGGTTCTTTAGACTTTACGCTTCAAAATGTGGCATACACGAAGATGATAGTGAAGTGGATTGAAGAAGCTGAAATGTATTGATTGATTGTATTAGCTGATGAACCTCCTACAGATTTGGCTCGAGGCCTTAAATAGTAAAAATCCTTTTTAAGTTTTTGCACATGATCCCATTAACTACGTTTCCTACACTAATTGAGTAGTGGCTCTTACCTTACAAAACAAATGGCCACTTCTCCCGTACTCCCCATTTCAGCCGCTACTTTTTCAACAACTTTGACTTGGTCTTCCCGATTCCTGGGTAAGAGTTGGCTTAGTCTTAAGATGTGATCACATGTGTGTCTTGTGGCTTTTGTCAGCTGGCTCACGTCTCAATCATATGCACTTTTTATCCTTTTACTTAGGCCCGGTTCACAAGTCCCATTTGAGGCAATACGGGAATACTGAGAATATCCGATCACATATCAAATATCACCCCCATATATCATATATATCACACTCTTTCAATTTTACTTTCCATCTACTACCTCTATACCTATATCCTATTAAATATTATATCACATTACTTTCATATCACTCTACTTTTGTTTCTTTCTCCTCTCTCTTTCCTTATCTGAAACCCACTCCCCCACCCCCTTATACTATACCTATCTGTCCCCCTATTTCTCTCTCTCTCTCTCTCTCTCTCTCTCTCTCTCTCACACCTATTTTCCTCACTGATAAAAAGATTCAAGAATGGCTCACAACTTATACAACAAAACCCATTTCCCTTTCCCCTCCTCTACATTCGTCACTAACATTCATCCACACCACCGGCCTCATCATCAGAGTATCCATCAAACTTTGAGCTCGGAATAAATTTTCAAACGGAGAGGAAACCATGAGAGGCGCATATTCTTGACCGTATATTTTTTTTCTATTTAGTATCAGTTTTCTCTGCTCCATCTCCTCTCTCCCTCTCTTTTTCCAATGACCTCGAAATGTAGAGATCTGCATTGATTCTTGGTATATTGAAGATTATCAGGAAGAAAGAAACGAATAGAGAAAGAAGATGTGTTGTTGTCCCGAAAGATGTGATGTTTCTTGATAATCTTGGTGGTGGTGGCAATTGGGATGGTTTTCGAGTTTGGCGTTTTCAAACATTGGTTTCGCAAGATGGAAAATTCTATCCATTTTTTTTGTTGAACTTTATAGGATCACTTTGTGTTTAAATTCCCCGTTTTCTTTGTTGACATCATCTTCTACATTATCATTATCTCTGTATTTTGCTGATTACAAAAAAAAAAAAGTACAAACCCAGATCTGGATTTCCCTAATTTCTACTTCGATTGCACACAAGAAGGGAGAAGATATGGGTTTCATCCTCCACGGTGGCCTTAGCTCTGGGTCTTTACTGTTTGATGTGGATATGGTATGGGAGTTGTTGTTGGGTTTGCTTCAGGGAGAAGAGAGAGAAGGGGGTTGTGGCAGAGAAAGAGAGATGGGGGATGGGATATTTTCCGGGAGAGAGAGAGAAAGATGTGGCAGACAAGTGGGTCAGGAAGGAAGGACGGCACGGCAGTCTATGTACTAATTAATGAGAAGTGCGAAATTGACATTTTACAAAAAAAATTCATCTACTCCATCTCATATTTTGAACAGTACCGTCTATCACGATCTGTCACGATATCGGACTCGTGATCTAACCCTTAGACTGTTACGTTCATTCTTCACGACTCAATCTTGTGGCCCACTTTATCATGATTCTGAAGCACTTTTGACACTTTATCACTCAAATAATGCCAAATGTCAATGTGGGGCGTAACCATCTAGTAAGGAAGGAAGGGACAGAAAAAAGAAAGAAAGATGGAAAGAGATAGGTTCTATCAAAAAAAAAAAAGGGTAAAAACAACTTATATCTCATGAAACCCATGAATCATGTCCCAGATTAATTGCTTGCCGTCATTACACATTTTAAGTTGCACGTGTGATTTATATTCTATGAGTAATGGTATTCAAAGAAAATGTATTGCTGTTTGATTTAATTTCTATGAATTATGGTGTTATAAAAGTGTGAGAACTGAGAACCCTGTTCTCGCGCCCTCTCGCAGATTAAGGATTTTGGCTTAATCGCGTTTTTTAGATGATGGTCATCGGGCGTTTTAATGAGAAACTAATTTATGCGTGTTGGGCTTCTCTTTAGTGACCACTCATTTATTGAGAAAATGAGAGTCGCCACCTCCTTTCTGTTTTAGGCTTCGAAAGCACAAGCCTTTGGGTTTTGAAGAGATTCATAGGTCCGGGAGCTAAGTTACGAATTGGGAAGAAACAAATCATCCAATTCGCCCTAATCAAAGGTCTCTAAATGGTGTTCTAGCATGCAATAGTCTCTTAGGGTTGGTCAATGCTTCAAATATTTGCCATGGTGGTCAAAGTGATGGGTGGTCAACTAAGGTCCTTGGCTAGGTCAAGACATGTAAGCATATAAGCATCACAAGGCATATTTGACAAGGAATAACATGTTATACATGGCATGGGCAAAATAGTCATTTGCGCACAAGAAGATGGGGGCACAATAGTCCATTGGTCATGGATGGCAAAGGGGTAATTTATACAAGGCAAGGGAGAAAATTAAGAGAGTCATTGACTCATGTTATCCTTCAAGTAACACTCCTAAGCTATGAAGAAGCTTTGGGAGATGGTACTATCATCATAGGATGTTTTGAATTAGTGAAGGGAGCATTTGTTAGTCTAATTAATCATGGAAGCTAACAAGATGTAAAATGAAGATCAAGGAGATTAGAGTAATCATAATCACTAGATAGGATATGACATTAAGTGTTCTTTCCAAATACATCTCCAAAAAGGAGAAGACATCAAGAGAAGTCTCAATAACACATGTCTTTTCCTCACTTCTAGATCCTTTTAAGATCACCACAAGAGAAAAAGGATGAGAGAAATAGAGATCTATCAAGAAAATAGGGGATAGAAGCAAGGAATACAAGATCTAAGGGATGAAACCCCATTCCCAACACTTTAAGGACTACATATTATGTAGTTCTAAGATTTACACACTAACTTATCCTCATAACAAACCCAAGAGAAGACATATATTCCCATTCATATAGATCTATCAAGAGGAAAGTTGAATAGAAGTAAAAAATGTGAGATCTATGGATGGATCTTACTCCCATGATATTCATGAATACTAAGCAACATAGATCTAGAGATCTCAAGACTACTTGTTCACATAGAACACTAGAAAGAGGGCATGGATTTCATTCATGGAGAGATTACAATAACATGCTTTTATAAGAATCTCAAATTAGCAACAAAACCCATTTCTCATCAATACAATGGTAGATTTCACATCATCAACTCAACATACTTCACATGTATGAAAGATATTTACAAGAGATTAAAGATCTACAATCTACATCATGAAACCTATAGAAGAAAATTACATAAGAAGAGATCTAGGGACTTACCTACTCCCAAGAAACTTTTGAATCAAGGAGGAGGGAAGTAGATGAGATCCTTAGTAGATTCAAGATCCCATATATGGTGGGGCTTTTGCTTTGATTGCAACTTCTTCCAAGAGAAGGAGAAATTGGATTGGTGAGTGTTGTGGTTGAGTTTTGATTTGGTGAAGATTGTTTGAAGATCTTCCAAGGTTTTGTTCTTGGGATATGAAGGTGGGTAGAGAGAGATATGGATGAACTCTCTTACGGATTTTTTTCTTAGGTAAAATGAGAGATGAGAGGCTTCTTTACCAAATGAGAGGGCTTAGCTTAGGGTGGAAGTAAAGGGAGTATATATATAGTGATTGAGGGTTAGGATGGGTTAGGTTTAAATGGATGGTGGAGATTAGATTTAGGCTTTTCTTAAACCTCCAGACCTCCAAGAATGTCCAAGAATGTCCAAAAAGTCCCTGGGAGGGTCCCCTAAAAGTCCCATTTTGCCTTTGTTTAAGAAGAGTGGCACAAAGGGAACAGAGCCTATGAACCGCAACGGTCCTGATTCCTCCCTTTTGCGATTTTGACACTTTTTGGCCGAATTTTGTGGTCCCCTCTTGGTTTTTTTGAGGTGTAAAGTGCCTTGGTCCCCCCTTAAGCATGCTTGGTTGGTTGTTTGTCCCCTTGGACCAATTTGATTAGCTTGACCTCCAAGTTTTAAACCTACAAAAGAGATGTTACATTTCATTAGTTAAAATGCACCCTTTTAAGGCCATGCCCTAATGTAATATGTGCAATGTGACATTGTGCTATGTGATTTTGTGCTATGTTTGCATACTAATTCATGGTAAATTATGTGGAATTAAATCATGAATTAAGGGTCCAAAAATGGGGTGTCTACAGAAAGGTCTTTCATAAATATTAGTGGAGCTCAGGTAGTGAATTTAGATTTTGAAGCTCTATCACCATATTTGGAGGACTTACGCGTGGGCTATGATTCTCAAACAGCAATACCTTTTCTTCTTTTATTCTCTTATGATGAAAATTTTGTGTAATATGCAATGATAATACAAAATTGTTAGTTAATGTTGATTCGTAAAAGAGATAGTACCATTGTTCACGAAGGATAGAAACCAAAGAAAGACAATATTTCTAACCATGAGGAGCAATCTTGACATGGCAAACTCTTGTACGTGTGACTGTACCAAAAAAGGATAAGAAGTGGCCTGTTGGTGCAAGTAGCCCTTCCCATTACATTTTACTTCTAATTTTTCTTTTGTTGGTTCTCTAGATGATGTTGTTCCATGCAACGATTATGTAGCATAAATAGCCAAGTACTTGATTGTTTGTTACAAAATAAAGATTTGCAGACAGTACTGCTCCATTTATTATTCCTGCGAATTTGGATACCTTCAAAAGTGTTTCTTTTTTTCTAATTTTATTGGTAGTCATCAAATGTCATTATCATCAGTGCAATTAAATTTCTTCACATAATTTCACATTTACAATCTCACATATAATACTAGGATCCATTTAAGCTTTTATACTCTTCTTGACTCTGTTTCTGTACTTAATGTCAGTCCAGAATCCTGATTTTAACAGCCAAGTCACTTTATGTGCTGATGATATTCTGTAGATCGCCCCTCAGTAATCTTGATAATTTTTCAAAGCATGTGTGTTAGTTATTACATATGCTTGTCAAGTTGAGGATTATTCTTGTTTGCACTGTTGGCATGCAGTTGTATGGTGGGATTCAACGCTATTTGGAACAATTTCCAACAGGTGGTTTTTTCAAAGGAAAGAATTTTGTTTTTGATCACAGGTACTTTTTAGTCTTACAGTTCCTTGCATTTCATTGGGGTGAATACATACAATTTTTCAACAACAACTTAGAAGGCGGATGAATTATTTCATGTCTTCTGTTCGCCTGAACCTGTATCCTTGAGAATAAATCAGTCTAATCAACTTTCTCTGAGTTTTATTTCTATTTATTTCCAGTTTTTTTCTTAACTTATCATTTTTTTATAAAAGAAGAACATTATTAGAAAGGGAAAAGTATTATGAAGAAGGTGGACAAGGGATTCACCCAAAGCCAAAAAGGCCAAAAACAAGAAAAAAAACTCCAAAAATTTAAAAGGTCACGCAAATCAATGCAACTCAGCTCTCCAATCCCTAGACAAATCTGGTAAAGATAAGCCTTGGAATGCTCCAAAACCCCTAGCCCAGAAGGAAAAGTGCACAAAATTCTTCTCCCACAAAAGCGAGAGGTAATTCACGACCTCTGAACATTCAAAATTTCCTATCAATCAATTCAAAACACGGCGCATCCTCACAACACTGAAGCATCCCTTGATCATCATTCTTCATTCAATATAGAAATGTTAATTGTGTTAAAATGTCTTTTAGAAACTCCGACCAAGTTTCTGTAAGTAGCTTAATTTATGTCTAGGGTAGTAGTCAGCTGTCTGGTATTGCAGTGAGTCGACTATTATATTTTATGATCGTTGTGTTTGATTAGCCACACTATAAGAACTCATTTCAAATAGTACTTGACGGTTGAAACACTCTTTATTGAAACTGAATACAGGTGTCTCTTGCTTTATATTCTGAAATGGGATTAGGATTGGGTTATGCTGATAGGCCCATAGCATGGGCTAATAACATCAAATAGAGTTTAAATAGTAGTCTATGTTAATTCAGAATTTTAAATATTGTTATCATAATATAAAAGAATGAAAACAGTACATAAGTTATGAGAGATTGAAATGACTAGTATAGAATTTTATTTCCAAAGGGGTTTGGTTCGTTTAGTAATCATGCTTAGAAGAATTATTTAACTGATCTGGTAAGGTTAATGTGATATTCAATGAAACTACTTTTCCTGGCATGCATTTTGTTTTTCCTACTTTTGTAGTTCAGAAGTGAAACAAAATCAGAGGAAAATAAATGTGTTGTGTTCAGATTAATTGGTTAGAATTTCATCAAATTGGTGTGATTGGATTTATTGTTGATAGTTATGGATTTGATGTCATGCAAACCAATAAAAGTTTTGAAATTCAAACCTAAATACTATTAGGGAACAGGGAGCAGTTTTTGGAGATGCATAATATATATAGACTAGAAAATGCTCGTGTCTGAGGACATGGAGCTAGAAAAAAAAAAGATTAGATATTTTTAAATAATATATTATTTATAAAAATAATTAAAAACATATTTTTGTCCGAGAGCACGGAGTGCAAAAATAATTAGAATAATAATAACTTAATTAAATACTTTTAAATATTAATAGAAAAATGTTACTAGTATATAAAAAATGATAAATTAAAAGTTAAACTTTAGTGGAAAAGTGTACGTGGTTGTGTGTTATGGATGTGAGAGAATGTGTGAAGAGTGTGTGTGGAGTTGTATGTCGTGGGGTTGTGTGTTGTGTGGGTGAGAGAGAGAGAGAGAGAGAGAGAGAGAGAGAGAGAGAGAGAGAGAGAGAGAGAGAGAGAGAGTGTGTGTCTTACTGTTTTTCCACTCCACCATCCGATTTTTATTGTTCCTAGTATCTTGTCAATGAGTAGTAAACAATGAGCTAAATTATACTATATATTTGGTAAATCTTAACAAATCGATAAATGGCGCGTTTTAGAAACCGTTACATAAAAAAATAATATAACAAAAATAAAGATTGTCAATGTCAAAGGTAACATTGAGAGGAGATAGTTGATATAGATATATTGATTTCCATCTCCTCTGATACTAAGGGTCAGATCAGGAATGCGATATATGATGATATATGGTGATATTGCACTGTTCAATATTTAGATATGAGAAAATATGAGTTATATGGAT
>JAOTQG010156295.1:0-29453 GCA_025631175.1 Iris virginica
TTACCTCCCCTAACGTTTAGTTAAATCGTAAATGATTAAAATGTTTCTCAAATAGTCACGTGAATTGCATGTTAGTCATTTTCATTAGTTTTTGACGATTTTCGTCCAAAATGGCCTATTTCGCAACAAAATTAATACCATAGGGCCCAAACGGCAATTACTCAAACGTGAAGGTCCTTTTCGTCTTTCCACGAAAACATTGGGGCCTAAAATGCAAAAATCCCATATTGAAAAGATCAAGAATAAGGGGGTAGGATGTATATATATATATATATTTTTTTTTTAAATTTTTTTGAAGTATGCTACCAAAAAAAAAAACTAAAAGTTATATCTATATTTTTTAATTTAATACATGATTTTACTTTTACTTTTTTCTCTTTTTAAATGAGAAAATAAAAAATGAAATATTTGTAACATGTGTAACATTTATATAATTATATAATTTTATTTTTGACAAAAAGAATAAAAGTTATTTTGTGTGAAATATATTAAGTTTGTTATTTATTATTATGATAATAGCAATAATCAAGCATTTAATTAATTATTATTTTGATAACAAGTAAACTTGTAATTCATCATTATTATTTCACACAAGTCTGAGCGAATCATTAAAATTATAATTCATTATTACTTTCCTTGTACCAAAAAAGAAAATTTAAATTTCACATAATAAACTCCTATAGTTGAAAAATGGGGCAATCCCTAATTAAATTGACAAAATACCCCTTAAAATATACCCAAAACAAGACGATGAAAGCACCAATGATGATGAATTTAATACTCCATTAATTTTAATTTATTTGTCACATATTTTTTTGCATAAGAAAAGTAAACTTTGTGAAAATAATCAAAATAAAAAGTGGGTTCAAATAAAATTTGTGGTTATAAATCATTTATTTTTTTCTAAATATAATAATGGGTAATTAAAATAAAACGGATGGAGTATTACAGTGACACAAATTAGAGTGGCAGATTAGTTGGATCGACTTGTGGGTTTGATTTATTTGAGTTCTATTTGATTTGGCTCGAACTTATTTCTTTAGTTGGACTGATCACCATTTTTAGACTCAACTCACGAAACTTATAAGTTGACTCATTGATTATCATATTTCGTATGTCTGATCGAACTTAGGAAGACTCAACTCATGAGGCTTACGAGCCGATTCATTAAAAATTTAATTCGATTCACCATATTTAGATCAATTCAGCGCATCCGCAATAGCCAACAAACTAGGTAACATGCCCAATCCCAAAATAAAACTATAATAGCCTACACTAAAAGAGACTTGCAGCAAAAATGCTCGCCAAGATTTGCAAAGGTCATGACTCGCGATGTCTCATGAAAAACTAACGAATATCTTATGAATCAGTCACGAGTCATGTAAAATTTTTTCATTTTAGATCCAACTGGAATCCGTTAAGACTCGACTCATAAAAGAGACGGCGAGCTCGACTCGAACTTGAGTAAGTCGTTCGATTCATCTACCACCCTAGTTCTAACATAAGTAATATATATATATATATATATATTATAGCTCAAATTTGCTCATTTTTAATTTGAATTTATATAAAAAATAATTTATTAAAAGCCCCATTATTTAATTTGATAATTTGATTATTTATTTATATTATATTAACTATATTTTTCATAATCTTAAATTCTTTTACCTATTTCAGGCTTAAAATAATAAAATCTACAAATTAACGAGTCAATCGAAAGAAAGTGAGTGATTAAATGAACAATCATTTCCAAGGAGTAGGCAAAGTTGGGCAACTTAATTTGCAATTTGTCATTCAAATTTATTACAACACTAAAACATAATAATTATTCTAAATAATCAATTTTAAGAAAAAAAATTTATTTCGGAAACTATTAAAATAGAAAGTAAAAATCGTTTTATTTTTCCTTTTTCAATGGAGACAGTATTTATATAATTAAAGTTGAAAAAAACCCCCCCACATCCATTATGGTAAATCTTGGACCATGGAAGTACTTTCTTCCATGGACTCTAGTTCTTCTACTCGGCGAGTACCAGCGGAGAACTCAACTCCGCGGGACTCGTGAGAGAGAGAGACCTTTGCTTTCTTTTTTCAGTCATTGCTTTTCAAAAAAGCACACCCAAACAACAAACATTCTTCCCCTCTTTTATGTCAAAACCATCATTCAAACTTCAACCACTGAAATCCATTCACTCTCGAAATTTCAAATTGTTTATTTTACTAATCTCTCTTCTCTTATGAGGTAAGAAGAATACTTTTTCTCTTTTTGTCTTCATCTTTGTTTTTTCCCTACTGTTTTCCGGTAGAAGTGGCTGTGTTTTATTCCAATTTTTGGATCGGTTTCTCCCAGTGGGTAACTTGTCTTTTTGATTTCTCAGCATTTCCCCTTTATTTATGAAGATCGCTACTTTCCTGATTACTGTAAGAGTTTAGGGTAGTCTGTCCAGTTTAGGGCTTGGTTGACATAACCTGCACTCGAATTTGATGTTTTAGAAGTCAATTTTCAGTACTATGGTCGATTGGTGGTTTGTTTTTATAATTTTGGGAATATGACTTGATGGGTCGTTTTATTTTCCTTTTCTTTTTGCTTTCTTGATGATGAACAGCTGGGTTTTTGTGGAACTGCAATAAACAAGCATGACGAGGGTAGGCCGTGATTTTAGCCATACTATGCAAAGAGAGGCAGTTCCGCATGTCTCTGCTGATGTGATATTTGCTTCAAGTCGGTTCCCCCATTACAAAATTGGAGCTAATAACCAGATTGTGGAGGTTAAGGATGACCCTAAGTCGTTGTCTATGAAAGAGGTGGTTGCCCGTGAGACCGCACAGTTACTAGAGCAGCAGAAACGCCTCTCTGTTCGCGATCTTGCCAGTAAATTCGAAAAGGGTCTTGCTGCTGCTGCAAAGTTGTCTGATGAGGTTTTGCCTTTACCCCACTTGTGAACCTCCCTTTCATTTAGATTTATATTTTTTTGGTTTATCAAAGTTTTAGATGGACCACTGAATGGCTTGCGGTCTTGGGGTTGGGATCGAGGAGGATGTTTTCGTTTTTTTTCTTCACCTGATAGGTCTTAGGGTTACAATCAATTTCCACCAAAGGATCATACTTTCTTTTTCGAAATGTCTCCTCTGCAGAGTCCCATTTCAATATTTAGCATATAAGTCTAATCCAGTCTAACTGAACCCTTTTACATGAAATAAAACCGGTTGTCTTCTACATACACTATTGTTATTTTAGGTCTTCCCTGTTTAGAGATTGGAGGGTTTACTTTTATGGGTAGTTCTACCTCTTATATTGGAGTTTTAAAATGGGAAGTCTTTTGAGCTGAGCAGATTTAGTAGTACATTTCCATCATATTAAAATCTATTCCCTCATAATCAGGCTAGACTCAGAGAAGCAGCATCATTAGAGAAACATGTGCTTCTAAAGAAGCTTAGAGACGCGCTTGAGTCACTAAGAGGCCGTGTGGTGGGCAAGCACAAGGATGACGTGGAGGAGGCCATTGCCATGGTGAGTTTTGTGTCTTGGACTCATTTGTTTTTATTAAACATTTCAGCAAACTGTTCTCCTTGGTAGCGACGTTAGGCCAAATGTGAAAAAAACTATGTATACAGCTTTGTTCTTTGTTACTATGCAAAATTTATCTTCAAATTTGAAGATATAAAGATATGCTGTTGACTCTCTTATGTGATTCGACCTTACCAAAGTGTTGCCAGTTACTGTATTTTTGTTGAGGGGAAGGGTTCGGCTAAATATGTCCATGCTCAGAAGTGTTAGATGGAATCTGTATACACTTTTATCAAAGGGTTCAAACTTCAAAGGCATCTCAGGTATGCGTTTCTTGGTGATAATGAAAATTATCCTGTGATTGTTAGTGCTAATTTATCTGAAAATGAGCTTAATAAGTTGTTGAAAGAGTTGAAACTTGGAAAGAAAACCATAGAATGGAGTTTTTGTGACCTTAAGTAAATTAGTCCTTCTGTTTGAATGCATAGGATTTTAATGGAAGAAAATGCTAAACCATATCTTGATTCTCATCGTCATTTGAATCTTAATATGAAAGATGTAGTTAGAGCTCGGGTTGTTAAGTTGTTAGATGTTGGAATAATGTATGCAATTTTTGATGGTAAATGGGTAAGTCCCGTCGGGATCTTCTAAACGTCGCTAACTCTTGCCTCACTTATTCGAGTAAGGTAACAAGAAGCGTAAAATATATCCCAATCCCAATTCCTTCAATCACTTCCCACAATACATGTAAAACTCCTCATTGATTGCAATCATGGTAAAATCTCAATTTCAAGCTTTAACATCACTACATAAATGAATATCATTCATACACAAAATACTCTCAATAATTTCAAATAAAGAGTACACATGAAATATACTTATATACCGTGTACTATCTTTCACTTTGTTTGGTCGTGGTGAGCGTAACGGTAATATTAATCGGGGTGAATAAGAGGTTTTGTATCGTGTGCATTATGCCAAAAAATCGAATTTTGTGACCCTTCTTTTGAATCATTTTGAGAGAGTGATTGGAAATCAAAAAGGGGACATTGTTTGGGGAGGGATGATAACTGCTATAGTCGAAAATATTGGAGTTTTTCATTTGGAAACTACCAATTTAGTCAGATTGGACCTTGAACAATTGCGTGTTGACCTAAGGATGTTGTTGTCAATGAAATGGGTAAAAAGGAATGTCTTGGTAAGTACATATTATTGATATTCGACTAGATAGTGGTGAGGAGGATAGTGATGATGAAGAGGGAGATGAGATTGGGAGGGAAAGACCTAGTGGCAGGCCAAGTAGTTTGGGTCTGGTGCAGCTGTTGCGGGAGATACATATTCTGTTGCTCCGACTTGCTTTCAACGATATACAAATCACTCGAATGATTAATATATGGAACTTAAAGAATCACAACAAGCATTGCAACGCCAAATGCAATTGCAGCAGGAGCAATTGAGCGACTATTTTCGCCATATGGGATTTTATCGCAATTGATGGTTCTTGTGCTTAGGCACAATTTGTGAGTATTCTTACCTCCTCTTTGCATTTTGTGATATAATATTACATGATAATATATTTGTGCATTTTGGACAATGCTAGTTTTAGGTGTGGAGGTGAGAAGAGATAATTGAATATATATATATATATTTATAAAGAAAGAGAAGAAAAGAAAAAGAGGCTTTTTCACGCAGATATACGAAGTATCTTTCATATATACCTTCATTTGAAATTAGTGAGAGTATTTTGTGTATGAATGACATTCATTTATGTAGTTGTGATGTTAAAGCTTCATCCACGTACACCGCTTGATTTTCCTCTTTATCATTTCATTTGAAAGTTCGGGGTTTCGTTTAAATACAAAGTCTTTGGTCCTTGGTCGTTTGAATACTAATGATAGGCGGTAGAGGAGGTATTGGAAGATGGCTATCTTTCCTTATGTGTATGCGGGCTAGTGAGCCTCATTACCATTTGTTCATGCATTGCTCAACGGTTCGGAATCTTTGGAGTAGTCTCTTTGAGATAATGGGCGAGCTCTATATTATGCCTCTCGGTGTGGAGGAGTTTTGCATGATTAAGTATTTGAGTTTCGGTCGATCGAGGGATGCTTCTTTGTTGTGTTTGTTGTGAAACATTTGGATTGAGAGAAACTCTCGAATTTTGATAAATCGAGAGTTGTCGCTTCCGTTTTTATGGGAGATCACTTTGCAGTCTTTTCTTCGGGCTAGGAGTTTTGGTGCTTTTTCGGGCTTGACTTTGGATGATTTGACTAGTGATTGAAAAGCTGCTATAGTGTAATTTGGGTGTATTTGTTGTTTTTACTTTCGATATATTTGTTGTCCGCCAATTTTGTATCATTTTCTCTTATCAATGACATTTCTTCTTTTATCAAAAGAAAGGAAAAAAAGAAGCTTGACATTGAGATTTTACCATGATTGCAATTAATGAGTTTTACCTGAATCGCGACTTATATTCGTGCGTTCTTAATTTTGAGGGGAGTAATTGAAGGAATTGAGATTGAGATATATTTTACGCTTCTTGTTACCTTGCTCTTCTAAAAAAATTGTTGTTGGAAGAGAATAAGTGAGGCCCGAGTTAGCGATAGCGACATGATTTACCCATTTTCTATCAGAAATTGCATAAATTATTCCAGCATCCAACAACTTAACAACCTCAGCTCTAACCACATCTTTCATATTAGGATTCAAACGACGCTGAGAATCAACATGTGGTTTAATATTTTCTTCCATTAAAATCTTATGCATGCACAGAGAAGGACTAATTTCCTTAAGGTTATGAATACTCCATCTTATGACTTTCTTTCTAAGTTTCAACTCGGTCAACAACTTTAGTAAGCACATTTTCAGATAAATTAGCTCTAACAATCGCATGATAATTTTCATTATCACCAAGAAAAGTATAGCTGTGATGTGAAGGAAGTGGTTTGTGTTCTGCCTTTGATGGCGGTGAACTTGGAGGCTTAATATTTATCTCCTTCTTTTCATCATTCGGAAAAATTGTCTTGTTAGAATTTTCATTGCCATCTTCATAGTCACATTATCACTTATAGATGAATGATCGCAACTAGAGTCAAACTTCTCTTGCATACACTCACCAATCACATCAATGAAATAACATTTCTCCTCGAAACCCGGATATTCCATTGCTTTCATTGAGATGAAACTCCACCTTGTCCTCTCATACACTCAAGCTTAGTTTCCTCGGGTGAACATCCATACAAATTCCAGCTGTAGCCTAAGATGGTCTCCCGAGAATAATAGATAATTCTTTATCTTCTTCCATATTCAACACCAAAAAATTACAAGGAATGTAAAACTTATCAACTTTTAGTAATACATCTTCAAGTTTGCCAACCGGTACTTTATCGTTCTATCGGCCACTTGCAAACAATGTTCTTGTTTTCTAGATATCATTGAAGCCCAACTTTGTGCAAATTGAAACTGACATCTTACACTAGCACCCAAATTACATAATGCCTTAGTGAAAGTGATTGGCTCGATATCACATGGAATAGAGAAACATCCCGGATCTTTTTGCTTAACACGAACGCTCCTTGAATAACGGCACTACATTCCTCATTAAGTGTGATACTCTCGACATCTTCTAACTTTCTCTTATTTGAAAACAACTCCTTCAAAAATTTAACATAAATCGACATTTGAGCTAAAGCATCGGCAAAAGGGATATTGATGTGTAGCTATCGAAATATCTTCAAAAGCTTCTCAAATTGCTTGTCCAACCTCCGAGGAAATGGAATCAGCAGAACATGTCTATGGTGCAACTACTTGTTCTTCCACTACTGGGGCATTGACAAAGTATCTACCTTCTTTTGCCCTTCTTCCTCTAGCATCCTACCATTTCGCAAATAACGGCCTTGCAATGTTCCTTCGGATACGTCCAACTTGGCAAAGCACCTTCCGGTCTCGTGTTTGAAGAACTGGTTGCCCCCACAATTTGATTTAGCGTGGACTCAATGTTCTCAAATATGGTATTTGTGCCTCTGATTAACCTCTCCATTGCAACTTCCCAAGCCGCTGACTGCCTTTGATCCGATGGAAACGACGGCGGAATTTGAGGTCTCTAACGAGGTGGAACCGGTTAACGCGGTGCTGTAGCATGAATTCCTTGATTCACCCGAGAAGTATTTGGCTGATTTGAACCTTGTCCGAACTGTCCTTGACCTCCCCATGAAAAGTTAGGATGATTCTTTCGATTGGAATTATAAGTATTTGAGTATGGAATATTTTGAGGTTTGTTGTAGTTGTTTATATAATTCACTTGTTCGGAATAACCACATTCTCCTTGTTCAGCAATATCCCCACTCAAATCACGTCCCGTCGGTGTTCGATTACTGCATTTATACGAACGGTCTCAAGCTTCTTTGTAAGAGCATCCACCTTAGCATTTAACATGCTAATTCCATCTACATCATACATTCCATTGCCTTTCTTACTTTCTCCCTTGTTAGTTTACCTCCAAAAACTGAATAAAGCCATATTCTCCTACAATACTCGAGCCTCATATGTGGTTTTGCTCATAAGACTTCCACCAGCCGGTGCATCAATATTTTCACGAACGCTTACTCTCAACCCATTATAAAATGTTCGAACGATCAACTATAAAAGAATGCCATGATGTGGATATCTCCTTAACATCTCCTTATATCTCTCCCAAGTACTTTACAACGTTTCATCTTTGCTCTACACAAAACTTCTTATGCTATTTCTTAATTGCGCTGTTTTGTCTAGAGGAAAATACTTGGACGTAAAACTGTTAGAAAGCATAGCTCAAGTAGTATATGTATTTGGTGGCTGATTTTTCAACCATTCCTTGGCTTTAGCCTTCTAATGAAACGAAAATAACCTCAAAGGAATTGCATCATCGGAAACACCATTATATTTGAAAGTATCACACATTTTCAAGAAAGTAGTTAAATGTGCATAAGGGTCTTCTCTTTCGATATCCCCCTCAAAGGCTCAAACGCATTATTACTTAACATCCGGATAATAACAAGCTTAATTTGAAAAGAATTAGCCTGAACCCTCGGCCGCGAAATACTCGATTGAGCTTGCGTTGGACTATGGTAAAGCATGATCCTTTAGAGTTTATTGTTCCGCCTGAGCCATAATTAATGCTATTCTACTAGCTCGTTTCCTTTCTCTTCCATTTCTTTTGAGGGTTCGTTCTGGTTTAGGTTAATATCTTCATTGGTCAAACTCTTATAGCATACAACCCGAATACAATTGAAACGAAGTACAGTAACAAAATAATAAAAACAAATTAATTCTACAAGAAAACTACTCTAAATCAACAAAATTTAACTTGCTACTAGTATTGACTTTATCCTCATTTTAAAAAAGGAAAAAAAAACTACAATTGATTTACAAAATACAATCGTAACGATAATTGTCTAATTTATTCAATCCTAGTCACTCCCATGATTTTAAAGACTAAGAACTTGGTAGAAAAGAAATTAATCATTGACCGAATAAAGATGAAAAGAATTTACAATACTTATTTGCAAAGTAGATGAATAATTAGGTAAATAATTACAAACTCTTCTTCCGTTCCATTTCACCAAATCATGCGTACAAGATGAATAACAATGGCAAGAGAGAGAGAGATGAAGAAGATAAGCTGTCTGATGGTAAAAACTAACCACACACGATTTTTATAAAAACTGTCCTAAACAGACTAAAACAAAAAACTGCTGTCTCTTTTCCCATGAGATATCACGTGGGAATTAGTTTAGGTCTTTAAGCCATTTTGCAATTTAATCCCTCAAACAGAATTCATCCTCAACTTCCAGGAAATTGCACTTAGTACCCTAATTCTTCGTGAGTCTTCAAATCTTCCTTTGAAATCTCCTTCCTTTGGCAATATCGGCAATCTTTGCTAAAAAATCTTTAAAAGTTCAAAACAATTTCTACAAAAACAAACAGAACAAAACATCAAATCTGATAAATATAATAAAAACTAAGTTAAGTGTAAATGATGATATTTTTGGCTATGAAATATATGCAAAATAAAAACACAACAGCGAAGCATGATGATGGCTGAATTTAGGGAATATAGTAACGAATGGAATAAAGCATGACTTCACACCATGACAGTAGGCTACAGATCATATTTATGGTTCTTGAGCTTGACACGAAGGAAAATGCATCACACCATTCAAGTGAATTAGCAAATAGTTGCTGGAAAACTGTTGCTATTAAAACTGTCTGAATAAACCGAAAAAATTACAAGCTCATGTAGACTACTAACTTTGTCCTAAATCCAAGAGGGTGAAATCTTAGTTGGAAACAAAGACAACTAGAACTTAAATCTTATAAAATATGGACTCTGTATATAAACAAATATTGAGTAATACTCATTACGTTTAATAGGAAAGTCATTCTCAGCAAACTAGAGAATTTGCAAAATACTCCTGATTCTAAAAATATCGAAAAAAATATATGAAGCTGCTTGTGTTGTATTTACTTTTCCATGATCTTTTAACTGGCTGCATCAGGGATTACTTTAATCCCATGAAAACTGTCCATCCTAAAAACATGGGGCATTGGGAAAAAGATGGGGAGAAAGATGTGCTTTGTCTTCATTCAACTTCTCACAATGTTTTTTTCCCCCTATAAATTTCCTCTTATATATTTTCACATAATAAATTGCACTACGTATGCAAAGCGGTGCTGATGAGTGTACGGAAATGGAAGAAAAAACTCGCAGCCCTTCTTCAGTCATATGTTAAGTAATTCTTCTCAGCACCAGATATCTGTAATTACTATCTCCTGCATGACACCTTGTAACCACTTTGAATGAATATTCACTCTTTTGCTGGGTAAACTGCAACCCCCCCCCCGGTGGTTTTACCTACATGCAGATAATCCCCCATGGTTCTATATTAGGCACGTCGGCCTACAGTGGTTAAGAGGGGGTTTCATTCAGCAAGAAAGTCACGTTGCAATTCGTCTTTTGAACGGTGTGAATGCAACCCCCCTAAACCACTGTAGGCTTATGTGCCTAATATAGAACCCGGGGGGGGGTCCTCTATGCTGCCTGCCTTTGCTCTTTAGTATTGCACCAAGATTCTTATTCGTGATATAATATTCCCTAATCACTTGCAAAAATGAATGGGTGATAACCTTATCCCATTTTAAGAAGCTATTGTTGATAGTCCTATGTTGATGCTTGATTTGACCTAAGTAGGTGATGTTCATGTATTTATGAGTGGTGAACACACAAATTTGTGTCTGGATCAAGGAGCACTTCGAATATGATAATTATGAATTCTTTTGGCCTTGGCCTCTTTCAGGAATTCCCCTTAGACATTTCATTTGTTTGACATCAATATATTAAGGATTATAAAATTTGGGAGAGGTGAGTACAAGATAGAGCACCCTAGCATTGATCTCTAAGATGTGATACTTGCAAACATCCTCATTTATTGAATCAATCTTTTCATAAGATGCTTCTCAACTTGTAATTTTTGTATCTCGACTGTTTGCAAACTTAGTACACTTCTCTCTTTGAGCCGTTCAAACTATGAGCATTTCACAAGGCAACGGTTTCCGCAATCTAGGGAACTCTTTTAATTGGTGTTCTATTCCTTCTTTTCTGAAATGTCTGAACTATAAGTATCAACTGTTGTAGGTTGAAGCTTTAGCAGTTCAGTTGACTCAGAGGGAAGGAGAGCTAATTCAGGAGAAGGCAGAAGTGAAAAAGCTTGCAAGTTTTCTGAAGCAGGTAAAATAATGATCTTTTTTTCTCCATGTTGTCATCATCTTTACTCTCTAAAATTCAAGGGATGCATTCTTTGTCTCAACATACATGTATGTCCTTGTAAAACTGTCATATTTCCTCAGAAGATGGAATTTGTACTAAAGCAGGCAAGGTAAAGACTGGAATTCCTCTGTGCTGTCATCTTATGTACTTCCTAAAAAAATCAAGGAATGTATTCCTTGTCTAAAGACTGGAATTTCTCCATGCTGTCATCTATATTCTTCCTAAAAAGGTCAAGGGGTGTATTCTTGTCTAAATAAACATGTTTCTTCCTTGTAAAACTTCTTCATATTGCCTCGGGTTGGGTGTGATACTAAAGTGAGCTTGAAAGTAAAGAGTGAACTTCTAGAAACAGATTTGTGGATGATACAAGGGATGTTTCTTTTGTTGATGTCTAGTGAAAAAAGCAGAGCGTTATTTTGAGAAAGGTGAAGATACAAGAGAAAGTTGCACCTTCGGATTGTTCCAAAGCCCTTATCAAATTCCCAAAATGCATGGACACTCTTGCAATGCACAAGAATCATAAGAAATTTTGGTGCTACATTTCCCTAAAAGAACATAGGTTTAAGCAGGACCATGCAAGTTTACTTAGTTTACATTCAAGAGGAACATCATGTGATATGTTCTAAAAAGCTTGAGGAATTCTTATGATGCTCTTATCCGGTCAAGCTCCAGACTAGTATTAACACGTAATATTGTGGACACAAGTATTCCCAACTTGTGAATGATTCCTTTGGCCTTGCTTGATTAATATGTACATTTTTGTTATTTTATTCCTGTACACCTTTACTGCTGGCCCATGTAAAGCACCAATCTTTGTTTTCCTTTTCTGGCCATTTCCTCATCCAAAAGGAAGAAGTGGCGTAGCTGCATTCAATATACTATAGTAATGAACTTTTCATCTATTTGATGTTTAAGACCGTAGTTCATTATCTGGGAAGCATGATTTGTGTTCACATTTTTTTGTGTACCTAGTTGTAGAAAGTAGTACTCTCTCCATCCCACATGAAGAGGGAAACTATTGACTAAACACAAAAATTAAGAATTGGATTGAAAACATGTTTATTTCCTAAAAAGCCCCTCAACAAGAGGCCCATCTTTATCCCTTAGAAAAAGGGAGGGTATATTGTAATGTGGAATGGACCAAAAAGAAAATGTCACTCTTCAAGTGGGACGACCAAAATGGGAAGTCTACCTCTTCATATGGGTGAGTACCTTGTGGGAGTACTACCATGAAATCTAGGAAGGGTTGGGTCTAGCGTCCCATCTTATTCATGTCTTTAAAATGTGTTCTAATCACTAGTTGGACTAGTTATTCATATTCTACTCTGTAAATCCCACTTGATAAATATTTAATTCTTGTTGGTCTTTCCTGGTAACTTTTAGTCATTTTGGTTTCCTTTTTGTTTTGCTAAATGCAGTTACTTCTTTCAGGCTTCGGAAGATGCTAAAAAGCTTGTTGATGAGGAAAGAGCTTTTGCTCGGACTGAAATTGAGAATGCCAGAGCTGCAGTTCAGAGAGTGGAAGAGGCTCTCCAGGAGCAAGAAAGAATATCTGGTGCTGCTGGGAAGCAGGTCTGTGATTTCTGTAATTCTTTCATAGTTTCATCTAATTTTAGCTGTATCATCATTTTCGATGTGAGTATGCATCTCCTGCTGTACTTCCAGATACGAGTCTTTTGATACTAGTCCGTGTGATCACTGATACGAACATAAAACACCATAGTTATTAAAGGCGAAAGGCGAGAGGCAGGCAAGAGGTACTTCTTTTTAAGGTGAAAGGCGGGCGACTGAAACGCAAGCAAAGCAATAACAAAGTAAAAAATTAAGCATATATATTTGTATATAGTACATACTATAGCAAATCTCAAAACATGTTAAAATGGATAATAAAGCTTGAAACTTAGTTCACTTATAGTATCAAATTATCAATAAAACAAATTTCAATATCCAAAGCTACGGTTCTAATGCAAAAGATAAGCTTCGTTAAAACTTTGAATAAGAAAATAAATAATCATGCAAGAAAGTGAACGTAAAGTTAAAGACAACACCAAAATTTTCTAGAAACTTTTCTTTGAAAATCAACTTTTGAATTACATTGGAAAGGCTCCGGGGACCAAGACAACCACCACGCGATCCATTGCGAAGTCACCCTATAGATCACCGAAGACAACCACCAATTCCGACGGAAAAATACAGGAACGGCAAACCTATTCCAGTCATTATTGAAATCTGTCTTGAATTTGTCCTAGATCTGGTTCAAATATTATTAAAACTCGCCGGAAAGCACCCATAACACAAAGGCGAAAAAGGCTAGTATTAGGCCGCCGGGACACTGAGGCGATAGACCCCTCAGCGGTAAAAGACGAAGCGGGTGAGCGCTGTTCACAACATTCAAAACACTGAACAAGTATCACCAATCAGATTGTGTCCTTGTTAGCTTATTCAGATAGTTTCTTGCAATCTTGCCGTATAAGTACCACTTTGAGGTTCTAAAGCTCGTGATACGAGAAGTCTTGTTTAAATCTGATAATCCTTTGTGGCAGAAGGCTTACTTCATATAATATAAAAAGTAGTATAGCCTATAATAGTATTGCCTAAACCATCTGTAAGCATTTTTCCCTTCTTCAGATTGGCAAGGAATGCAGTTGCTAATAGCTATCAAAATATTCAGCATGGGTGATCTCACATTTTCATATAATTTTGACTTCATTTGTAATGTTTCCTCCTAAATACATAGGATGTGGAAGAGTTAATGAAGGAGGTTCAAGAGGCTAGACGGATTAAAATGCTGCATCAGCCTAGTAAGGTATTTAAATCCCTTGTCTAGAATGCTTAATGCATTAAATGATGCTAATATTCTCTTCTACCTTGTCTGAATTAGTTTGTTTCTCTTCCTTTTTTTAAGCAATTTACATTTTCTTGTCTGAGTCACATGTGAACTTATGTATCTATGTTTTATACCGAGGCAGCATTATCTACATTATCTAATCTCTGATTATAAGTGTTCAGTTAAAGCTTTCTACTTATTGATAGAGACATAGTAGAGAAATTGCCTTCCATGTTTCGATTGAGGTAAATTAGCTAAATGCGGGTTTGTGCATTTACCAAATCTCTACAAATTGAGGGAGATGATGCCTATGAAGAGAAGACCTAATTGTGACTCACTTGGATATCAGTTAGGATGAAGGGGAAGGGTTCCTCCTGTTGGAGATGTCTCAGTTGACCTTACTATGATCCTTGTTGTGGTTAAGTACCCTGTCCATGAGCTCATGTGTTTCTAGCTTGAGTTTGGACTTTTTCAGTTCCAGTCAATATACCTCAAGTCTGCAGAAACTGACTATTGATATTTGAGAGACTTATCATGAATGGTTTTCCGATTGTTTATATACTTGGGCAAACCAACCTCTATACTTCCGTGCATTGCTTTTTCAATCCTTCAGTAATGCCTTTTTAGTTTGGTAATAAATAATCATGAGGCTGGATGTTACTTGCCACTTCTATAGTATTCTTGTTTGCATTACTAGTTTTTAACCACATAGTTATTTGGCTTCCTTGTCTCCCCGAGACATGTCTGGAGATCCCTCCACAGAAAAGGCTAGTCCAAACAAAGCATTGCATGATGGACTCGACACATGCTTGGTAGTACACTCCATCGTGGTAGGCCCCAACATTTTGCAAATTCAAGCTTGAACAAACCTTGACGGGGAACACCCTGGCCTTTCCCTCCAAATTTTGAAGCACATCCAGGAAGGGTACCCCGGGGGAGTCATTGAAAAGGGTCTCCCTGTGCTTGGGAGACCTCCATGCTTGCGATGAATCGGGGTTTGGAATGCCGGCTGAGTTCAACTGCCCGTTATTGTGACCCCAGCCCTTTGGTAGAGGAGAGAACCAAAGGGACCCTCCTAGGACACTTGTCAAGAGCTCATTCACCTACCAATCACACGAGACATCAATATAAATAGTGGCGGGCAATCCGTAAATTCAGATTTCACAAATTACTCTCAAGACTTAGCTCTGACACATTTGTTCCAGCACGTCCTGGAGAAGGCTCTCTTGGGTAGGTGCCCTCTCTCGCTACTCGACTATGTCTTGGACTCTTGATCTTCACATGTCCTCATTATCCATTGATCTTGATTGGTAGTGTGTTGACGCGTCAAATTTTTGACAAGGAACCCTTCGTGCGAAGTACCCGGGCACTTCCAGTGTGGACTTTGGGTAACCACCCTTCTACAAAGTAAATAATGACTAAATAAAGGCATTTTTACAAGATGAGATAAACTTGGTGTTCATTTTGAAAGGGTCATCTTATAATTTGGTGAGACTTGAGTTGCTTAAATGCAGGATGCTGAATCATAGGATTAATGCTGTGTTTGAGTTTTTTCTTGTTCCAAACACATTAGAAGGAACAAGCATCCACTTAAATGGAAACATGATGGACAAGCATCTACCTGTTGCATTAGTTGTATTTTTAATTCTCTAAGATTAATTATTCAGATTGTTCATGCTTCACATATTTATTTCACCAACATTTGCATTGTTTGGTTAGAACGAGTGAACCTTGAATTTTCAGGTTATGGATATGGAACATGAGCTCCAAGCATTACGATTTCAGCTAGCAGAAAAGTCGAAGCGTTCTCTTCAGCTCCAGAAAGAGGTGGTTGATTTTGTTTTTCTTACTTCACATTTCCTTATAAACCTTCTTTCTCTTGTTATGTTCTTTTAGCTGCAAGAAGTAGGGATGACTATAGATGGTTAAAATAGCATGTTTTTATTTTCCCCAATAAAGCTTATGTTACAGGCTCCTCGTGCCAATAATTTTTGTGATGTTTTCAGCTGGCTATGAGCAAGAGGGGGGATGAAAATAAGCCCTACTTGTACGAGTTAGATGGTACCGAGGCTTTGGGTTCTTATTTGCGGATCCAACCTTGTTCTGATACAGCTCCCGAACCTTCTGAATGTTCAATTCAGTGGTATCGGTTAGCATCTGAAGGTGCAAAAAAGGAGCTTATTTCAGGTATATGGGCATTATTAGTTTGTATGCTTTCCTTTTTAAAAAAAAAAATATATTTAATGGGGTTAGACATTTTTATCTTTAGTTTTTATCATTTGAGTAAATGTTGCAGAAGGTAATTAATAAACTGAACTTTTGAAAGGTCTTTTGAGTTCCCTTTCCTAACTTATGTGAGTGCCTTATTACAGTTCCCACCATCTATCAGCTTTAGGATATATGTGAAGTATTTCGAATAGTTGACATCATAACAAGCATCATAACACCATGATTGATCAGTATATTTTTTTTTGCAATAGCAAACAAATGAAGAACTATACTTGGCTGTATGTACAACATTACTCTTACTTCATCTATTGTATTCGGTGAGATCCCTAGTACCTGCTCAAAACACGCGATGTTTCAAGTTTTCCCTCATCTCTTTGGTATTAGCATTATGCCAAAAGAAGCCAAAGGTCCATTCATAGAAACAAAGGCACTTCAAATATATATCAACCCTGGGCTAGTATTAAGGCGGGTAGATTTCCTATCAAGTGGTGCAATTGATATGTAGGATATCTTCGAGATTAGACAAGTCATGCTTGTATGATATGTTAGTGATACCATTGGTCCCTAGACTGTGGTCTAGCTCAATTACTACTTAGTTTATTAACTGTTCCGGTGGATCATCTTCTGTTGATTCCGTTAGAAATCATCTGTGAGGCAGTCATGTCCGGTGCCCCAAACCTGTACGTGGTGTATGTGTAATTTAAAAAATGAATCATTTGAAAGAGAAATTGGGTGCTTAAAAGAAAAAAGGGAGGGAGGGAGGGGGAGAGAGAGAGAGAGAGAGCTCCTTGACAATTTCGCCAGATTGAATGAAGAATGACTAGACTAGAGATAGAAAGAAGGGAGAGCGGGTGTACTAACGTCTAAAACTACGGCATGCATTTTAGGCATCAATATGACTTCACATTTTGCCCCTTGATTTTCCTTACTTTAGCACATATGTCCATATACTTTTGGATATTATACTTTAAACATTGTATATTTAGAATATTATTCATTTAGTTTTTTTTTTTGTTTCAACTAATCAATTATATTAAGTGTTCATTGTCTAACATCCTTGGTCGAAACCAACTAATCTGCTTGAATGGTTATAAAACAAGTGTTTTACATGTTTTATTATATTTTTTTAAAGAAAGTAATATAAATTCATATGTAAAAAATATTATATTAAACTTTTGATGAGGGATCCCCGTACCCTTGTCTTAATTTTGGATATTTTTAGCCGTATCCACGAATTCTATAGTTAGAAAAATAACGTGCCCGGTCCTCGGATCCGTATCTACACCCGATCCTTGTTGCCGAGTTCGGGTGACATAGGAATTGAGTATAAAATTGGAAACTAAGAAGCTGGGTGCTTGGAAGGTAAAATGCATTGAATTAGTAAATATCTGGGGCGCATCGTTTTTAATTTTCATTTGGTTCCTCAATCGCACGATATATATATATATATTAATATGCACACGCGTACTTGCACGTATAGTGAACATTATAATTATATCGACATTTGATTCATAAAGATTGTTCTAAAATTAAGTTTACAATGTATTTATAATTTTTCTATTGATGGTTCATCTTAGCCGACCCCAACTAGTTTGGGATAAAGGCTTTGTTGTTGTTGTTGTTGTTGTAATGTATTTATAATTTCATTTTGCATGTGAAGTATATAGTTAAACTTTTTATCTTGTCTTCTTTATGGTAAATATCCTTCGTTTTCGTGGAAATAGTCAATGTTTGAAAGTTAAACCTTTTAATTTTGTACCTTTAGTACTTAAATTTTTTACAAAATATGCTAAAAGTATAATTATTTTCTTACGATATGTGATATCATAAAACTTTAAAATTTTGAATATGAACAAAATATTTAGGGAAAAAAAAATTATAGCTCAATTTTTATAAATGGACTCTTTCGATGCAACATGCTAGAATAGAATAATTTACTCTTTGCCCGAAACCGAGGGTGTATTAATATTTTCTATTGCTAATAAAATAGGGAATCATATTCGGCTTGAATACTTGATTGAGACCCGTTTTTAGGGGTTTAAATATTTTTTTATCTTATATGAAATAATCTATTCTATTTTTCATTTTTATTCAAAATGAAAGAGTTGGATATCGAGGACGGTTTCAAACATTGCTAAAAGGACAAAAAATTACGATAGAGGAAAAAAACGCAGTACTAAAAAAAAGGCTGATAGTGACCCGGCTAGGATTGACCCGTCGCTAATTTCCGTCGCTGTTTTAGGTCGCTAATAGCGACAATAAAAAGTGCGACGCAATTTGGTCAGACAATTAGCGACGGAATTTTAAAATAATAATTGAATATAGTTAAATACAGCGACAGAAGTCGCTATATTCTTTGACTTACTTTTGACCAATGTCTGACCAATCAGCGACGGGACCCCACTTGTTTAGCGACAGTTTTCGTTGCTAATTAGCGACGGGGGATTTTCGTCGCTGATTTCTCCGTAGCGATTTCATTATTTTATAGTAGTGACCGTTCTTAATTGGGACAGTTAAAGAATTCGTTGATTAGAAATAACTATTCTCTTTTTTTTGACGCCTAGAAATAACTATTCTTTAAATCTTAAAAATGTTGGGTATCAAAGACTCCAAAAAATCAAAATCATAATGTCATTAAATACAATCGTGACACTGAAGGGGTTTAGGAATGAAATTGTATGGGGTAGAGAATAAAAGTATTAGAAGAGATGTTTTAGGAATGAAACTCTATAATAGAGAGGAATATTAGGACCACTCAAATTGATTTAAATGACTTTATTGACACTGATTTTCTGATTTAATTTTAATTCATCAAAGGGTATTATTGAGATGTGAAACTCGTATTATTATGTATATGTATATATATACACACATACACACTAAAAGTAGCACGAAGAGTCTTTGCAATCCCTAGCCAAATATTCTAGACAGGCCTGTAAAAGTCCCCAAACTCTGTGAGGGAGGAAGCTTTTCCCGTAGAAGGGAAGAAGATAGCACATGGTCCCATGATCCAAGAATTCATCTCAATCCAAATGCTGCACACCAAGCAGAACACTACACAACCCCCTCTAGAATCCAGCATCCTTTGCACTCCCGAAACCCATGTGTAGGAGCAAGATGAATACCGCAACACAAGGCAACGTGTCCATGCAGAAACAAATGATCATGGATCTTGCTGCTCCCATACACAACACAATCTGGGAAGATAAAAGCCTTATGCAGATGCTGCCAATGCTTCTGCCAATCCTTGGTATTCAAACAATTGACTAAGAAAAGACCTCCAAATGAAATTCTAAAATGTTTGTCCGTCTACCGGGGTCAGAGGAGGGTTTCATGAAGGATTTGGCCGAATAAAAACCTGAAGATTCTAGAGGCAAAGACCGTCGGTTAGATGATCAGAAAGATGGAAAGAGGATAATTGATCAAGCAAAGCTGCAACATGAGTAGTCTCTCAATCATTAATATTCCTTGGGAAAAGGAACTCCCGAGAGAAAAGCCCCTCCCCTCCCCCCCAAAAAAAACCCAAAAATGTAGAAATGGGAGCATCATGAATATCCTAGGAAAGGAATTAATGAGGGAAGGATATATTAATAGTAAATTCTCCTACTCAAATATCTTCCCAGAAGTGAACTCTGTCCTCATCCCAACAACATAACGTATTGTGGGGCTAAAAAGAAGATCACATCTGTGAATGATTCCATTGGTGTGCCTACGTGGGGAAGAACCAATAGTTGCATGCCAGCGGTTCCAGTGTTCACCTAACTTGCTCGAATAACTCTATGCCGGAGAGGACGTGGCTTTAAAGGAAAGCACCGTAACCATATGCCAATTAGGGAGATATTCTTAAGGACCAAAGTCCCGATCCCTAGACCCCCTAAGTAGACCATGATTTATGTTTTTTCAAGTAATCCAACGTAGTACAGTTCTCCGATCGATATGAATAGGTGATGCTAGAGATACCCTTGAAGCACACCGAGGCCCACTCACAGAAGACACTAAGGAGCTGATCGGATATTATCTCATTCCAAAAAGTGGGATCATTCCGCTAGGCCAAAGGGTACAAAGAGATGCAAAACTAATAACCGGTGAAATTACATCCACAATTGTCTTTTGCTTGTGGTATGGAAAAAATGCTATTCCTTGAAACATAAAAAGTAGAAAAATATTGCACCACAAATCCTGGAATAGGCCACAGCAAGACTCCCTGACTCTATGTTACCTTGATCCGTCGCTTTTGCCAAAGTACCCGTGTCCATACAACACGCATGGGTGTGGGTACGCTGTGGTGTTTTACACTGCATTTGGTGTATGATCTTAAATTTTTTGTGGATCTGGCCCTTGCAACCAAGTCCAGGTAACATAGCTCTCTCACTTTTCTTAGAAGACGTGGATGTCTGAAAATGAAGCATGTCAGCACATTTACTCCTGGAATAAGATTTCAACTTTTCCAATACCAAAGACCATTAAAAAGCTTCGAGCTCGGATGGGACTTAGTGAGGCGAATAGAGTTTAAGAGAAGAAGCTAGGTTTCTCTTTATAGAAACAAACTATGTTGCAAGGACTTAATTTCAGGTTCAGATATGTGTTCGAGTGTCAGAACATTTTTCTTTCCCTATCCAGTGACACAGGGACATGGAGAAAGTTTAATATATGTACTCCTTTAGTAGATCTTGCTCTGGATTAAACAGTGCATATGGAAGTGGTCAAAGTGGAAGGTTTTTCATAAACTTATGTGAACTCAGAATAAAATTGAATTGTTTTAGATGCTTGCCTGTAGCATATTTGGTGAGAAGTATCATTTAGATTATTATATACTTATCCAAGTATCGAGTGCCTGACCTGGGTACTTTGCGTGAAGAGTGGAGATGACAGAACATGTATGCTTTTGTAAAAAAGAGATTAATGTTTACTAACCCCTTGGACTCTGGTTTGCCTTGGAGAAGAATATCAATGTTTTGTCTCAACCTTTTGGGAATTGACTACTGTAGTAACATGAGGCATACTTCTGCAGTATCTTGTTTGTTTAATATGTGGAGTTGAGCTGTGTGTTTTGAGGAATTCGTTGAGCTAAAAGTTTGTTTAATTTGTGTTTCTGTTGCGTATTATCTTTATGTTGGTTGTAATAATATTTTCCACTCTTTCAGGGGCTATCAGACCTATTTATGCTCCCGAGCCCTTTGATGTTGGCCGAATCTTGGAAGCTGATATTATTGTACATGGTGATAGAATAACATTGACGACCTCTGGTCCCATTGATCCAGGTTTGTTTCTAATACCGGATCTTATCTTAGTTTATCTGAAATCAAAGTTCTAATACTGTTTGGATGAGGAATTTGTGACAAATGTGGAACAGAGAAGACCAAATTGGGTCTGTGACTTCAGTGATTTATTGTGGAAATGGTAGTTGTGTGGCTACAGTGAGTGCCAGCTACGATGATACTATAAGACTGGGTTTATTGTAAATGGTGACTGTAATGATAATACAGTTATTTCGGGGGGGAGGGGACTGCCTGGAGTTTGTCATAATTAGTGTCATGGTGGTGATAACTATAGTGGGGGTCTGTGACTGTGGCGCTGTTAGATGGAGTGGTAGTCAAAGTGAAGCATCTCCAAAAAGAATAAAGACGGAAATAAAGAAGAGGAAGGTAGAGACCTTTTGATATTTAAACAAGAATTTTCGGAAAGAGAAGATTATTGTAGGAGTTGGAACTGGATTGGTACGTAAAGAATTTTAGAAATACCACTTTATTTGTCCAAGTAAAGGTATTGAAATTTTCAATTCAATTTTCACTGAATAAGTGAAATATCTTGGTGAAGGACTCCTAAAACAAGCCCTTAATTTCCCCTTTCTTTCTCATTGGTTTTGACCGACTTCTGTTTGTAATTTACTCGCTTCATTGCAAACTGTGTATGTCCTGAACAGCTGCAGGATTGGGAAACTATGTGGAAGCATTGGTGCGCAGGCATGACACGGAATTTAATGTATGTCAGTACACTCGATGGATACTTTAAACTTTACTGTTTTTTATAAGATTGATATTCATCTGTGAAGCAATCTATCAAAGAATTTGATAAAATTCCTATGTGATGCTCATTTTGAATGTATGTTATTAAGCTGTATTTCAGTGGGTTCCTTTGTTAGTGTGCATCTCTTTTTCTGATTTAGTGTATAGTTGATCAATCATATCAAAGGAATTTCACAATTAATGTTGCATGATAAATGGTATCTTTCTAAGATGTTGATATTTGTGCTGATCTTGGTTTGCCTTCAGGTTGTTATTGTCCAGATGAATGGGATAGATCAGGCATCTGACTCTATTCATGTACTACAAGTGGGGAAGATGAGGATGAAGCTATGTAAAGGGAAGACAACAATGGCTAAAGAATATTATTCCAGTTTAATGCAGGTATTTTGCATATAGGTTGCTCTCTCAACCTTGTATTTAAGCTTTGTCATTTTTTGAAACCACAAGGCTTTCCTGGATCCCCTCTCCCCTCCAAATTAAGAAAAAACATAGAAAGAAAGATGGAACATATATCTCACAACTGAAGGGCGTAATATGGGCTACTTGATTTTGAAACTTTCCAACGTAGGAAGAGGATAATTATGTTGGACATCTCAAAAAAGAATAGGGAACAATTAATTTGGAAAAGAGGAAGTACTTTCTGCTCTTTACGACTTATGATTATTCATTAAGCGTCCTTAAACATTATGGCATGCTTGCTCATTCCCAACGTTTCACTTTTACGAGTTGTCTTATGCTCTTTTTTTAAAACTACTTTATGTAAACAATGTCCTCCTTCATTTCAATTATATTCATATGTTTATACTTTTTCTTAAATTCGCAAAATGAATGAATAATATCCAAAATGCTAAATTGATGAAATATTATTTTTTTAAAAACCAAATTTCACGGGATCCTAGCGAATTCATGTTAGATTTGAACTTCTATTCCTTAAATATAGTAGTAGTAGAGTATTACATGATTGCTGTTGAAGGAGGTAAAATTTCCTTGAGTTTTGCAAGTCAAGTACCAAATACCTGCACCATGTATAGGTGATTTACCATAGATTTTCCTGGTTCTATAATTTAAAACATTTATTAGTTTGTCTGAATCATTTTTTTTTCTCTATTTATAATTTAGCTGTAATATAATGAACTAACTATGTATGCTTAGTTTTAAGGTTAGTAATTTATCTTATAATGAATTTCTCTTATCCGTTTACTTTTTTTAAAATTATTTTTATTTTATTTTTCTCTGCATTTCACTTCTGTTATCTTTATCTCAACATCTTAGATTCTTAAATTAATATACATGTAAATACTATAAGTACACGGGTTGTCTTATGCTCTTTTTTTTGAAAATAATTTATGTAAACAATGTCTTTTAATTTTGATTGTATCTGTCACATCTTTATAAGTGCTCTTAAATTCGAGAAATTAATGAATGATTTCCAAACCCTCATACAAACCTCGTCATGCTTTCAACTTTTTACAGTACTTTCCTAAAATATTTTGCAAATTATTCTCAAATTCAAATATATTGATGTAAACGAATAATTGTCGAACAAAACTTTGTTACTATGATGCTTACCCAATGGATGGATACTATCTAATGTTTCTATTTTAAAACAAAAATAGTTTAAAGCTTCCCAAATATCAGCACAAAATATTGTTCATTCGGCTTCCCCGTATTTTGGCTGCTAATTAAGAAATGAAAATTGTTGCACATTCAGAGACAACTGTTCTTCTGAGTGTTTTTTAAAGTGGTTTTTGATTTTTTAGTTTTTCTTTTTCATTGGCCCCACAAATCTCTATCTCTCTCTTATTTTTAACTTTAATCATTACAAAAATTTCAAAACCATTTTAAAAATCACCCATCCAAACGCAAAGTTTTTTGTTTATATTTATTTTGATTTTTATTATAGTGATTTGGCATTCTTTTAAGTACTAACTAGATGTATGTATGAGTTTGTACTAAACTTACATTTCGATAATGAAAAAATGTTTCCAAATTTTGCATATTTGCTTTTATTGATTATGACGGCCTTTCAGTTGACTTTGCCCCGTGCCGTCAAAATGTTAGGACCGGCCCTGCTTGTCTGCCCCATTCTTGATTTCCATGAAAAACTCGTAACAGAAGCTGATTTAGGGATAGAGGGAAACGATATCTACTCTCTTATGCCTTCCTAACTTGTCGTTATTTGATTGTTGCTATGTTGAATTTCTGTTTTTGATAAATATATTCTGGGGTGGTGACTTTCATGGTGAATTCTCAGTTGTGTGGAGTCAGGGGCGGTGGAAACGCAGCCGCTCAGGCGTCATTCTGGCAGGCAAAGGTAGGGCTTTCCTTTGTGCTGGCCTTTGAATCAGAGAGAGAAAGAAATGCAGCCATCATGCTGGCTAGAAGGTTTGCGTTTGACTGTAATGTAAGTCTCGAATCTCTGTTTGTGTAGCAATAATTTCTTCATTATTCTCTTCTCCGTATCCTTCCCCCCGCTAAACATTCATAAGTTTGAATGCATATATGCTTCCCCAGATAATGCTTGCTGGCCCAGATGATAGATCTGCTCGAGCTTGACCCTCGTTGTCGTCGACAAGTGTAATTATAGCCGTTTTTTCCACGTATTGTGTATTTACAAGTTTGTGACGCGAGAACTCGTTGCTTGTGAATTTTTTTTTTCTTTTTTTTTTCCGCATTTCAC
The DNA here is from genome assembly GCA_025631175.1 of Iris virginica. Classification (NCBI taxonomy): domain Eukaryota; kingdom Viridiplantae; phylum Streptophyta; class Magnoliopsida; order Asparagales; family Iridaceae; genus Iris; species Iris virginica. The sequence continues at coordinate 25,072 of JAOTQG010156295.1, forward strand.
CATTGTACAAACGAAGGCATCTTTTTCTTTGCCTTTTTATCTAATTGTAAGTTGTTCTTCTAATGGAGAAACCATGAAATTTTCAACTTAGGGTGCAAAATTTTCAATTTGCAATCAATTCCACGAATTACCCTTCAAAATTAATGATGGATCAGACGAGAAAGGAAAAATCAAAGCATCCATTGATTCAGAACTACACACTCTCTCTCTCTTTCTTCATTACTATTATATAATTATTTAAATTTTAAAGGACAAAATTGTAACTTTTACAACACCAAAAGTCATACAGAAAAAAAAAACAACACCAAAAAAGAATTAAAAAAAAAAAAATCGACAATTCAAACGCATTGTGATCTTGTATGGCTGAAAAATAAGAATAAAAAATTGTCTCTGAAATTAATTGGAAGAAAACTTCATTAGAAAAAAGTCACGAAATCAAAAGCTTATAAGTCATTTCTTTCCCTACAAAATATATCCTCCATAACTCTGCCAACTTGCTGTGAATTGGGATTTTCTCACAACTGGTGTCTAGCCTCTTATTTCATACATTTTAAACGGCTGAGATTCGATTAAAAAATAAAAAAGATAGAAAGTAAAATACCGTGTTTGAAACATGAGATCCAAACTCTTAAATATATACTGTATCATCAGCATATTTTTTTGACCAAAATTAAATGAAATGAGGGGGGGGGGGGGGTTGACGGTCTAGCCTCCTGAAAATTATACGGAGTGCTTAGGCACTTCGTGTTAGGAGTGTCATAATATACATAACTGTTATAAATTATGCATATATAACCTTTATGCACATTACTACTTATGTTATGTGTATTATAATTATATTATGTACATATTTTATAATATTTATGTGCATTAAGGCACCCCATAAATAAGGAGTGCAGAGGCACTCCGTACTGCTAACCTCCTTCATGTGTAATTAAACACAAAATCAGTTGCTAGCTATGATATGAAATGAATGTGAAAGGACAACTCAGAATCCCACATGGATAGCCTCACCCTGCAAAATATACCGAGCGCCTAGGCGCTCCTAGCACGGAGCGCCCACAATGTACATAGAGTGTGTCCAAAATATACATAAAGTGTGTTTTGAATGTACATAACATATAATGCATATGTTATGTACATTATTTATACACTCTATGTACATTATGTACACACTCTATGTACATTATGGGCGCTCCGTGCTAGGAGCGCCTAGGCGCTCGGTATAAAATCTGGCCTCACCCTCACCCCTCGTATACATGGAAATGGTTGGTTGGTTCAATCTGATCTTCCTCATGGACCATACTTCTTTTTTTATTTGAAATGACATGATTTGACTTTGTCGATACTCCCTTGCCTTCCCTCTCATTTGTAATATTCATCTTCCTATTTTAAGATGTCTCGAAAATATTACCACTATGGGTTTATTTGGAGGAAGATATATATATATATATATATATATATATTTGTTGTTGCAGTTTTATTTTTTTGTTTTTTTTTTAAAGATGGGTATTTTTATTATTGTTCACATTTGTTGTAAATCAACAAAATTGAGGTCGGATCACAAATTTTATATCTCAATATATGATTATATTATTTAGGGCCAACTTCATAAATGGTCCCTCAAACTTTGCGGATTCTGCAATTAGTCCCTCTACTTTTGACTTGGCCAATTTTGGTCCAAGTTTAAAAAAACGGCCGATTTTGGTTCCTGCCGTTAGTCAACTGTTAATTTTGACCGTTAAACATCACGTGCTTGTCACATGTCCATATTTGAGGGGGCATTTATGGAAAGATAAAAAAATAGGGACCAAAATTGTCCCCCATTCTTTAAAATCAGATCTGGAAATAATCTTAAGTCCCCCCCAACCCATCTCTCGTCTTCTACATTTCCCCCTCCCCCATTTTCCGGCGACCATTAAATTCGGCCATCAACAGCAGCAGACGAAGCAGCACATTAGCTAAACCAGTGCTAATGGTCCCTACCCAGTTCAGTGATTGAAGGAAGTAGAGTCGAATCGCGAGATCAAGCTCGCAGCGTCCCTACCCAGATGAGAAGACGCCAGATGATCTCTCTCTCTCTCTCTCGCCGCTTAGAAGACTCCACCGGCCGTCCCCTTCAAACCCAAATCCTTCTAACCCAGATCTGGAGATCTGGTCTCTCTCTCTCTCTCTCTCTCTCTCACCTGCTTGTAACTAACCCAGATCTGGAGATCTGGAGCTTCCGTTTCTATTAGCTGTTGAAGATGTGTTTTCAATTACGGGGCGTGGGACTGTTGCCACGGGCCGTATTGAGAGGGGTGCAATTAAGACCGGAGAGAATGTCGATATAGTGGGATTGAGGGAGACCAGGAATACCACGGTCACTGGGGTGGAAATGTTTCAGAAGATTTTGGATGATGCTATGGCTGGGGATAATGTGGGGCTTTTGTTGAGAGGTGTTCAAAGGGCTGATATTCAATGCGGGATGGTTTTGGCCAAGCCAGGGAGTATTACTCCTCATACGAAGTTTGAGGCCATTGTGTATGTGTTGAAGAAGGAAGAGGATGGGAGGCACTCCCCATTTTTTTTCGGGTATAGGCCTCAGTTTTACATAAGGACTACTGATGTTACTGGGAATGGGTTTGCCGGAGATCTGGGACCGTGGCCGTAGAGAATGGGTTTGCCGGAGATCTGGGTTTCACCTTTGCACCCAGATCTGGTCTCCTAACTCTCACCGTTTGATTGTTACTGTTGGGACTATTCATTTTGGGATTTGATTGCTTACTGGAGAAGATGTAAAATTCATTTTCTGTGAATTTGCAGATCTGTTTAAGGGGTGATGGTGGTGGTTGTTTAAAATCTGGTGGTGGTAGTTGTTTAAAATCTGGTGGTGGTGGTGGTTGTTTAAAATCTGTGAATTTGCAGATCCATTTTGGAATTTGATTGTTGTTGGTGGTTATTTAAAATCTGGGTTATAAAATTTAATTTGAAATTTGGGTATGAGTAGTGGTTAGTGGTGGTGGTGATGGTGATTGTTGGTGGTGGTGGCTGAATGCATTTAGGGAGGAAGATGAATGCAATTTATTTTTTTTTACCCTTAGTTATACATGTTAATTTTCTAAATTGCCCTCTATTAACATTGCATTGACGGTAAATTGACTGCAGGAACCAAAATCGGCCGTTTTTTCTAAACTTGGACCAAAATTGGTCAAGTCCAAAATAGAGGGACTAATTGCAGAATCCGCAAAGTTTGAGGGACCATTTATGAAGTTGACCCAATAAAAAATTATAAACAGAAGCCACAAAATTATAGATTGAAATAAGAATAAATAAAGAATTACATGATACAATATTCCAACGAAGATAAAGAGGCCATGCCATGCATATTCCCAAAATCAAAATGGTTACACAACTAAACTACAACTGAATTTCAGGGAATAGTGACTGAAATCCCATTCCCCGGAGTATTTCTTGAACCCTCGGATCATTGGTCCAATTAAATGGTGGGTACATGCGGAAACATTTATCTAATAGAAATTTGACTCCATAATCTGAATTGACGCCGCCCCGCCCATTAAACATTTCAATCGCATACGCAACACCAATGAAGCTATTGATCGTATAATGATGCATAAAATGGGGTCCGTTTCCCGGTATTACGATAGCGCATATTTTAACAATCTCTTGTGGTTCAATATTCAGTGACCTTTCAAGTGCACTTCTCCATTCATGGATGCTCCTTCCGTACAAGTATATGCCCAGAACCACAGCTACTAATGGATTGTTGTTGTAACTATAATATTTAAAATCCTTGGCAAGCATGACATAATAATCTGCGGGTAAAATTGGTGTACCAAAGGAATGCCAACTCAAAAGTTCCGTCCACTCTTTCAGGTTTAACCATTTGGTTAAATAAGTTGCATCACTTCGAAAGTAACCAATTAACGGCCCGCAGGGTATGTCTGTCACAAGGATGATTCTACTTCCTGAAGCAAATGCATTGTCCCATTCTCGGACATTTTTTCCAGACAAAAACGAGCCCAAAACCTTAAGAGCCAATGGAAGACCTCGACAATAATATGTTAAATTGTTTGCACACATGGTGTAATCGTGTGGAAGAGATCTGCTCTCGAAGGAATGCAGACAGAAGAGTTCCAATGACTCATCGTAGTTCAACTCTTGGGGGCGACAAGTTGCATCTACTCTAACCTCCTGAAGCAAATTCTCGTTTCTTGTTGTTAGGATAATCCTACTTCCTGGACCAAACCAGTTGTGGCATCCTGCTAATGCTTCAGCTTGTTTTGACTTGTCCAAATCATCCAAAACAATGAGAACCTTTTTGAAACAAAATCTTTCTTTGATCATTTCGATTCCTCTATCAATGTTGGGAACCTTGTCAT
>JAOTQG010156296.1:1587-18367 GCA_025631175.1 Iris virginica
TATGAGAATCATTATTAATAACTCATTTACTATTCTTCCAATGATTAAGATACTGAAATCTAAAATATGATAAAATAACTTAAATTAAATAATAATGTAATAAGATTTTATGAGACTTTTTAAGAAAAAATCATTACGCTCATTTTATTTTACGACGGGATAAGGATTCTGGCCATATCCGAGTATATATGTCCCTTTAGAAGGTGATTTCACTCGGCATAAGTGTCAATGTAACTGACAACTGCGAAAATCCTGGGCAGCATCACAAATATCATACACCAGCTGAAGACGTCAGGTCCAAAATCCTGGGCAAAATCCCACACCAGCTGAAGACGTCAGATCCCCGCAAGCCGCAATAACAGATTGTCAGCAAAGACAATATCACAAATATCATACAAACGGAAAACGTCAGGTCCCCGCAAGCCACAATAGCAGATTGTCAGCAAAGACCGAAACCATAACATGACATGATGTCACGATACACATTGAGCCTAGTGTAACATCAAAACAATCGCAAAAATGCACTTGAGATGATATGAGAAAACTGGAAATGATTCTAGCAATAAACAGTCCGGCTACAGCTGCAATCCCAGCAAATCGATTGCAAAACTGGGTACCCGGATTACAACTTCTTGGATGATAAGGGAGACGGAAAACTAGGATCCCCGATTACAGCAACTTGGATGATAAGGGAGACGGGATCCACAACGTGACACCAGCACTTCATATTCCCTTCTACTTTGCGAACCCGAAGAGATCCCTTGATGCTGGCACCACTCAGATGGTTATCCCACAATTCGAGTCCCAGATGGATTGAACCCTTGATATTCGGTGAGTATCAAGGACCCAAGCACTGACGGTTTAGTACCAAGGATCCAAGCACTGACCGTTGTGAAACAGCACTTCGTCTCCAGCTTGCCAAATTTTCCAGGTACGTACACTAGGCACATCAGCTTTTCCACAGATTGGACGGAGAGTGCAACAGGTCACTCACACAAGCAATTTACACAACCATGTACTGGGAACTATGTTCAACGTGCTCCTTGTTTCAACTTTCAAGCTTGCAGATTTCCCAAATACCCGGACCACACACAACAGCTTTGGCACAGATGGGATGGAGTGAGCACGATGGCCAACACACAATCATCCATATTTGTCGGTATACGCTTAGCTCGTCCAGGAGATAGCAGCATACGAGAAACAACGTCTGGCAAGAGATGGATGAACAAGTGATCCAGAAACAGCAGGCAAATCGGATCAATTTGGAACCGGCAAGTAGCACCTTGGGGCCCTCCACTCTGCAGTATGATTTGCCAGCATGGAAATATGAACGGCAAAGAGCACAATAGCAGAGAGCCTCTTGAATAAGATCCACAAAAGTAAAAATAAAATCTTAGCCGCAGTGGCAGCCTTCAAAATGGTGAGAGCTTGGTGGTCAACAGAGGTCCACTAAGAAACGCCGTAGGATACAGAGGAGGCAAAAGACAGGCACAGAAGTAGGAAGTTAAGTACAGAGTTTCAGTTGAGAGCATGCACGACTACAACAATATCCTGTACTGTTAAGAAGACTCACCAAATTGCAATATATGAACAAGAACCAAGAACAGAGAGAGAAAGAGAAAGAGAGAAGCGGGAAAAATTACCCCCAAATTCTCATTAGAAAAACTTAATCAATATACAATCTCTTTCCTATTTATAGCAGTCCAACTATTACAAATATACACTCGACACCCTGACAGTTAACAAACTGACACTTAACACCCTTGGAGAGAGTCATCCGATGGAGTCATCTGATGAAGCTATCAGATGACTCTTGGGATGGAGTCATCTGATGAAGCTATCAGATGACTCTTGGGATGGAGTCCTCTGATGGAGTCCTCTGATGACCCTTGGAGTTGTCTTCTGTAATAGTTATGTACATAATTTTTAGTCTTATTTACATTTATAGAAAAAATAAGCGATCGTAACACCAAACCCTTAAACGCTAGCTGTACCAACTATTTCTTAGGAGCTCCATATAATTTGCCACAGAAAACAATTAGCAAGTTCAAATGAATACGTTCACCATGGCAGCTCAACAATTTTGTGCTAGTAAATAGCTTAAAGTCAAACTTCTTTCACTGTAACGAAAAAACCCATTTTCGGCCCATTAAAATTGGTGCAAGCAATTCACTGTTAACCACTTAAAACCCGTAGATTAAAAAATTGTACATTTGGAGCGACACTAGTGGCAGCTTTGACAACGATTCCACGAGGCGACCGAGGATTCAAACGACCACCTTGACTAAAGGGTAGGGTTTAGAAATTTAAGGTGAGAAGAATATCATGGATGAGATTGTAGGAGAAGATTGAAATGTTTTTAGAGGTGTGTTTGTGTTTGTTTTTGATATTGAATTCTTTGCCGTTTTTCCAGAATTTGAAAAAAATGCGTCTGGAAAGATGGGGTAGAGTATAGCGTGTTATACAATTTGTTTGGGAGGTAGCACTTAGGCGCTCCATGAAAACTGCCTGCACATAAGTTGTTTGTCATATTGCCAACGTATGTGGTTCTTATTCTCGATTAATGTTGAAAATCATCAACTACGTACTTCCAATAATACTAAACTTTTCAACGTATAAATTATAAATTCCTTTTCCTTACAGACTTCAAAATACATTTGTGGCGCGCAATGGAGCATCCGGTTCAAGAACTTCCAAGTAAGTAACATGGATTTCATAACTTTCTTTTTTAGAAATGAAAAAAAGTTGTGCTTAATGGTACCCAGTTCGTAGTTAATAATGATTTCGTTTGGTTCTTTAAAACTAAATGGATACAAGTTAAATATGTATCTCAGATTTTGGTTGAATGATTGACTCTGATATGGATCAATATATTATGCCTACCACAAAGAAATACAAGAAGTTATACAGGACATTTTGTATTAAGAGCTACTTGTTTACCTTATGCTACATTTGCACTTTACGTACAAATCAGTTTCTTGGTTTTTGTTGGTGTCAACTTATCAGCAATGCTCTAATGTGTGTCCGTAGGGGTATGCGAAAATTTGATCTATTTCCTAGTTAAAGACAAGATAGTGGAAACCATGAGTTTGTAGTCGATTGGCTTCGTTAGGTAGGCATCCATTCCTACCTCAAGGCACTTGGCTTCGTCTGATGACATTGCATGGGCTGTCAAGGCAACAATGGGGATGTGTACATCTGTCCCTAATTCCGATCTTCGTATTGCTTTAGTGGCTTCGTACCCATCCATCTTCGGCATCTGGGTTGTAGCATAGACAGTAAAACTTAGAAGATACCCTCACTAATTAAGGAATTATTCGTTCATTTGTCATCAATTTCTGTGTGCAGTTTTGTGGAGCGCAGGTGCATGTGTGCAAATGAAGGGATAAGTAAATCAGAGTCGCAAACATCAGAAACTAATATCATACCTGGCAGTCCATCAGGATCAAATCATATGGTGGAAGACTACATCCTTCGGTTCGAGTTGTCTGGCCACGTTGAAGGGGAGTTTCCCCACGGTCCTCTGCACTATGCTCGAATTTCAGAGCTTCCAATGCCTGCGTTCCGTCTCCCACAACCACAACAGTAGCCCCCATCTTTTCCAACATTATGGTTGCCACTCTCTGGAGAATTGGTGTATCTTCTGCCAGCATTATCCGCAAACCTTCAAGATGTTTATGTCCTGTCATAGTGCTATTTGAATACAATCTACCTTCCTCCTTAACACTAGGGCCTGTCATATGTTCCCTCCTGTTTGAATTTTCATGGAGAGAAGTTGTTAAAGGAACTGTCTCATGTGTACTTACCTTGTTTCCATTTGAACAAACTTTAGTTAACTCAACAGAGCTAGTGTTAACTGCTCCATTTTGCGATATAGGGTGTACTAAATCTTCTCCATGCTTTTCTCCAATCTGATACACTCTTGGTGAATTATGGCTTCCTAATTCTGACTTGTCAGATGTGCTTTCTGCATCAGAGTGGATGGGGTCAGTTTCAAGAAATTCATGCACCTCGCCTTCCTCTATTGGAGATCTCGCAGAATGCATCTTCTTTTGCAGCTCAAGGTTTCTTTCTTTGATGACATCTTCCATAATTTGAATCATTTTACTCTTGTAGAGTGGTTTGTTTACCATCAGTAAATGTCCTCTAGTGCGAAGCTCCATCTTAATGACATTAGAGGTATCATGGTTTAGTATCCATGCAAATTTTGCTCTCCTGTTACATGAATCTAGGAAATTCAGTTGTTCCTTCCATATGTCAGTACTTAAGTTGAGTAGCCCAATATCAATAACTATGATGAAAACTGAGGTTTTCATGTTGCTTATGCTCAATGATTCAACTTTTGAATAATGATTTGGTGAATTTTGTGCATGACTTCTTGGTTTAAAGATATCCTGAAGTATTCGCGTCAATTCATTCCACTCTGATGCTTCCCAGGTGTACACTCCAAGTCTAAGTAGCCACTGGGACATTGTCAATCTACCCATCCTTCCATTTATTGCTAGCACCATCTACATTCAAAGTTCAGCGTGCACATTAAGACTTCACATATGTGTAGCTTGACAATGTGCATGGAATGAAAGCAATTTGGCTAGATAGCAATCTTGCCAATTTTTTAGCTATGCAAGTAATGTGGAGAGTGGACAAAAAAGTTCATGTTAAAGAGGGAAAGTACAAAGAAACCAAATCTACTCACCCTCAAGTTCTGATCTTTAAGCTTTAATTGGTAGGTTTCTTGTAGTACATCTGCAGGTGCATTTAGAAGCAAGTATAATCGCATTAGAGTCCCTGGTCCATCCTTCTTGACTACTCTGATTTCGCCACCCATCTTGTTAACCTGTTAGAATGCCTTTAATGATGAGATAATTAAAGATTACAATAGGTTTTCCTTCTCTATCTATATGAATGGTTTTTGCTTTTATATATAGTATTTTGGTTTTTGTGATGAAAAAAATAGTTCCTTTGGAAGAATCTTTTAGCTCACCAGAGTTCGAACAATGCATAGACCAAGACCAGTTCCACCATGCCTGAAATCAGAAAAAATGCTTCAGAACACTTATGTCAAACCCTCAGCTCAGAGAGTTTGCTCCTTTATGAAATTGAACCAGACAAATATAAGCAATTGACTTCTTAAGAATAACAGATAACATATTCAGTAGTAGTACACTCTCAAACTTAGGATTGACCACTAGAGTATTTTAATTCAATGTACGTGCTTACAGTCGGGTTGTTGATGGGTCAGCTTGCTCAAAGCTTTCAAATACTGACTCCCATTTACTTGGATCAATGCCTATCAGAGCAAAAAAAGAAAAAGAAAAGAAGAGGAAGAAGAGAAGATAGAATGATGATAAATACTTTGTAGGAGATACTAAATAGTAAAATTCATAATCTGATGTTAGGGTTCATACCACAGCCAGTGTCATCAAGTTCAAACCAAAGAATCACTTTGCTGTCCTTCTTGCAGGGTATTTTCTTACGGCTCCCTTCTCCCTTCACCCTTATTTTGGGTGCAGGGGATAAAGCTTTCTGACTGAGGGCAAGGTTTGCATTGTTAATTGGATACTCGCACCATCCTCGCAGAATGATGTATCCCGCTGTAAGCCATTAACAAATTTTAAACTCCATGTACTTCTTTATCATTCAAATAGTTGATCAATTCATATGCTTGTGATGATTCATTTTTTGTGATTCCTACTTTAAACCCCATTGAAAATATATCATGCGAAGGTTCCACTTACATGTCGTGAACTTGATAGAATTGCTGATAAGATTTGCAAATATTTGGACCACCCTAGCAGAGTCTCCTTGAATTACTTTTGGTATATCATCTGTGACAACATATATATGAAAACTAATTTCTGTTAGAAGCATTTATGCTGGATGAAGAGTTGTGTTTCAAGCTAAGTTCTTTAGCATAACCATATTAGCTTCTGGGGAGGCTAAGGATAATCAGAATGATGGCCATACCAGAGAGATCTAGAACAGTCTCCACATTTTGGTTGATGCACTGAACAGAGAACATGTCAACAAGTCCTTCAAGTTCTCTTCCCAATTCAAACTCAGTCTCTTCCAGCACCATTTTTCCAGATTCAACCTGCATAAAAGTCCACATTTATATAAGCTCTGGTTGAATTCTTCTCTCTTCGGAGGTGAAAGTCTTGTCTGCTATTTGTTACACGAGCATCAGCATTTAAGAACTAGCTACACTTGCTAGCATTCAAAGAACACGGTCAATCAGAAAAGTTGTAGTTCTCGTTTTGATTTTGCAGTTTATAGTAACTACTCTTCATTCTTTGGAATTATAGATAATGACATTGATTAGCCTCTAAGTATACAATGCATTTGTTTCATGAAAATTAAAAAAAAATTGCAGCTGTAAGTATTTTTAAAGTAATTTTCAATGGTTGAAATTTTACTACCTAAAATATAGCAAAATTGTAGATTTGGTCCTATGCTGACTTTTAAAAATGGAAAGTGGACTCTTTGGCCTGAAAGGAGGGAGTAGTACATTAAGTGATTAAACTCCAAATTGTTTCCCTTCATTTTGAGTGTTTGCTTGTTCTTTTTTCATGTCTGGAATTCATTTTTAATCAGTGAACTGCTCATAGTCTATCGATAAAACTTGTGATTGTGATAAATGCCACCTTACTGATGTCCAAAATGTTGTTGAGAAGCCGGAGTAGAGCAGTTGAGCATCTGCGGATTTGGGTAATTGTGGCATACTGCTCATTTGTGAGACAATCATCACATATAAGAATGTCCAACAATCCAATTACTGCAGCCATTGGTGTTCTCAACTCGTGACTGCACCAAGTAAATCAAAAAGTAAGTTCTCAATTATTCTCCAATGCTTATATTTCCGTAAAGGTGTGAAGGTCTGACTTCAGCCCAGTTATCAGTTGCATCTTATGCAATATTGATCAGCTTCTAATTGGCACTTCACGATAATGGCCTATCTAGCATTTTGCTTATTGAGATGCAGGATGGATTACCATCAATGTTTTTAGGGTTGCTTAATCTTGCGTCGAGTTAAGCCACAGTCAATCTTATATGATCAACATCGATTATATTATGTCAAGTATACAGTTTTACTATCAATATTTATGATATGAAAGTTCATATTCAGCACTCACCTCATATTTGCTAAAAACTGACTTTTGTAGTTGCTTGATGCCTCGGCCTTCCTTCTGGCATCTAAGTGGCTAATCAGTTCTGCTCTTAGTTTCATCTCCTTCGACACTCCATTGGTTAATATGAAAATACAGACACATCCGATGACTAGTATACATAATGATGCAGATATCAATATTAGCAAGGTCTTTAAGGCTCTCTCATCCACTTTCCCCATTATGTATTTCCTTGGAATGATGATAACTCCCACCTGTAGTATAATGCTCTTGGTTAATTCACTTGCTAAATACTCATTACTCAAGATAAACCTCCATCTTCCGATCAAAGAGGCAGTTTTAAAATTTAGAGATGGGAAGGAATGAAATGAATTTTTTAAAATACCTTCAATGTTAGTTGATTGAAGTAAAAATGTCTAGGCATGGAAACTTCAAAACTTGTATGTTTACTTTGCAAAAGACTTTTTAAGTGCAGTTTCTCAAAATGGAAAGAAGGATTCTTCGTATGGAATATGGATACCTAACTATCAGTAACTTCCAGTTTGCAAGTCTGTCATACATTTAAGTTTTGTAGAAAATTGTTTATTCTGTAGGAAGGGGGGATTAGAACTGATGGTATAGATGTGTGTAACATAGTAAAGCTTACCATAGGAAGTCTCTTTAAGTTCAAGAAGAATGAGTCAATGTAATACAGCTGGTGACCAAGTTTTGCATCCTCAATGTGAACCTCATGATTGGGAGGCAACTTGTTGCCATTCGCTTTCTGTAACAACTTAGCGCCTGAACTTATGACACGATCTTCGGAATCGACAGCCATCATGAGCTTTGGCCCCGTCGATGTATTCATCAGAAGAGGAGTATTTGACGAAGTAGAAAGTAACCAACCCTCTTGAGAGGTCAAATAAATGTGTCCACTATGAAATTCAACAAGTTCTTTCATCAACTGCCCAACACTATTAAGCGCAGTAGTAACACCAACAACAGCCACTATACTGCCTTGAGATGCGTCCTTGACAGGCAAGGCTGCTGAAAGCAGTGGTGAATCTGTATACTTGCTCACTGAAACGTGCCATGAGGCAGCACCCTCTGGTACCTGAGAAAGCCCTGCGATATTGATCAATTCATCTGGCAGGATGGGCCTTGCTTTTCCAATTTTTTCACCAGTAATAGGATCAAGTGGTTCTCGATACCAAATTGCTGAAAAGTTGCTGTGTATTGATTGATCATTCCATCCTTGACGAGATTTAAGAATGTTGATTGCATTTGACCCACTCATCGAGTAGTTTACAAGATCAGAATAGATGTAGAAGGTATTGTTACTTTGATGATCCCTATGGAAAGCCTGAACAAAACCATTTTTGTAATTTATAGTTATTGAATTGAGAGCTCTATGACTTGCAAATAGCGCCCATGTGACATCCCTCATAGCTTGATATAGCTGCTAAGAATCAAAAAACAGAAAATTTTCTGTTTTAGTAATAATCTTTAATCTCAAGACACCCATGATAAATGCAAATTGCAGTCATCTAACATTTGCGTTGAAGGGAGTTAACAAAAACCTCGACTTGCTGTTCTTGATTAACAGGCTTACTGTACTTTCTGATCACATACTCTGATAGCTTAACTTGAGCTGTTGTGATTTCAACAGTAGAATTCAATATGTTCCACATACGTAATATGGGACGTTGCAGAAGTTCGTAACGAAGGCCATATGCTAAAGTATTTAGTGATCTTTTTGTATATACCCTTGTAAAATGCCAAGTGAGTAGGGTCAGCAGCCCTATTAAAATTGCTAGCATGACCTGCATAGAACCATGGAGAAAATCTTAGTCTATAAGCTTCAGCTCATAGGTACGAAAAAAAAAATTAAAAGAGTTCCTCCTTAATTAGTTCAAGATTGCTGAAATGATGTCTCATATAGTTACCAAATCAAAAGAATCTGTGTAAAAGCTATTACATGTACTAATGTTGTTCTAGCTAGTTTCTAAATAAGTATGCGCAAAGTGATCTGACTATGAAAATGAATGCAGAGACCATCTTTGTCGTACCATGATGGCAAGGCGAGCTACGAAGACACTATAGTAGGAGGAGAGACAGTGGGCAGTAGTTGTGCATTGGAAATCTTCTTGTTCGACATCCCTGTGGAAAGCAGCTCTTTGACTGCTGCTGTGGGGTGATTGCTTCCTCTCCCATGAATTTCTTAAACCAATTGTAGTTGAGATCCTTCCTAGCAATGATCTCATTGGTGTGGTTGTATGAGTTGGGGAAGATTCAGTGCTCACAGAGTGGGTTTCCCCTACTGAACGAAGCTATACAGTAAAAATTTAGTATGCCATTAAACATTTGCAAGTTAATGAATGATCGGAGAAAAAAATGTGTGTTGAGGTGGTTGTCTTATACGGCTGTGGGTGTCACTTTCCACTCTTTTGAAGCAAAATTGTATTAAGGCTCAAAATTAATTAAGGGGGATAGGGGGGAAGGTGTGGTGTTTGTTATTCACTTATTCCTCATCCACAGTTCCCTCAATTTTATTTCCCATGTTTGACCACCAGCTAGATTGCCCTTTGACAAGTGCATTACTATTATTATTCTACTTTATTGCAACAGTATATGTGCTCATTTGGTTTGTGTGTTGGGGAGGAAGGTCATTTTGGACATTGCTGGACTAGCTAGGGATTAAGGGAGAATCATCGATCATGAATTACCATAAAATCAAGCACTAACAGCTGGGCCCTGGAATTAGGTTCCCATGGAGCTTTCCTCCTGACCTGACCTTATGGTGGGAAATTGAAGGAAGGAAGGACCATGTGAAGAAGTTTCACGTGGGAGCTAGAGAATGATCTTGTTGCACACACATAAGGGAACCCCATTAAGGACCCAGCCATTAGTTAGACAACATTTTGGAGCGTGATTTTTGGAGTAAGACGTCTTAAATCATGTATGTCACGTGGTGACTCGAGGAGCCTGCCCAATACATTAAGAGCACTGTTACATATAATATAACGACAAATCAACAGCGCTTTACAAACTTGTATTGTACAAGTTCATAAGGCACATCTGTTGAATTATCGGTTTATTTGTCGGTGCATGGAGCATTTTCCATACAATAATTAATTGATTTTAAGATCAGTAGGATTCCTCAGTGACCCATTATTATATGTTGTGGCCAAAAAAATGTTGATAGTTTGTGGAAAATGAATCATGATGCAACCAAACCAAACATTATCAGTTTCTCCGGTAAATTTTGTATTTCTACAATTGTTTGTACCACAACTGACAACACCATGATCTTTCCGGTCATACGGGTTGGTGTGTTTGGCTAACTATTTGAAGCCCCACCCCTAAAGGTGAAAGAGATGATAAGCATTCAAAAAAGTAGTAGGAATCCTCCTCCTCCTAGTTTATTTGCTAAAAGTAGACCAAGAAGCATGCACGGGGTGGGGGTTGCAAGATTTTGATTCTCAACCGATAAGACCCATATAAATTTTCCTACTACACTAGACCAGTGGCAGCAGAAAGCAAAAGAAAAAGGTTTAAGCAAATGTTCTAGAACAAGTCATGCTGCGTTGCGTTGCGGTTGGTATACGAAGAACACCGGAGTGTGTGTTCTCTCTCCCACTTTGTTTATTTAATTTTAACTAATTTCTAAAATTATTAAATTATAATTTATTTTCTTTTTTTCAAAAATAACCGTCTAAATGAATACAATTGATTCCTAATTTTTTAGAATTAAAATATGTTATAATTTTATTCTTTATTAGATTTGATTAATTGCCTCAAAATATTTTTAATAATAATGTCCATTTATCGCATATTCAAGTCTATCATTATAAATGGATATTTAATAACTTGGTACTTATACAACAATTTTTCATTGCTATATAACAGGAAGGTATCCGTTCACATTTATCTCGAAGAGTAAAGCAGTAATTTTACAAGTTCAAGGTGTCTATCGGAAGCCTTACTAACAGAAGGGTTCCGTTCTCTTCTAACAGAAGACTTCGACACTGAAGGCTGTCGATAAAGTGTTCCGTTCAGAATCTTTCAGCTAGTAATCAGAATTTTCCTTACGCGTTCTCGAGAATTTAAATTCAAACATCTTCTAAAACGAGCAACGGTTACAAGGACACTTGTCATCATTTGTACAGCCAGTACAATCATCATGACAGACAAAATCTAGTTACAATGTTGGACAGAACAAAAAAGACGAAACATAGTACTGGACGCTCAACAAATCAAGTCAGCTTTTAACACGTGTCCAGAGACAGTTCCCTTGAAGTCATCCGACGCACTGAACTTGCCTATAAATAGAGATGGACTTCACAGCTTTCAAACTGGTTGATTATTCTGAAGCAGCCTTTACCCTGCCAGTAAGAGATTTGATACTTAAGTTTTCATACTTTTGCAATCAGATCACTTCAGAGAGATAGGAAAATTATAGATCCAACTCTTACTGTTACTAGCCAAATATCACTTAATATTTTGTTGTAATCATCAAACACTTCGGAAGGCCTCCCTCACTGAGATTGTAGGAGGCCGTTTGGTGAATTGTAAACACACACGTGAGTGTATACACTTAGTTGCACACACTCACAAAAATACAGGTCAATTGCTTGGCTTGAACTTTGTTTAGGAGTGTTCCGATTTATCTTTTCTTTCTTGTAAAGGACTGCAGCCCAATGTTGCTATTTGGCTGACACTTGTAATAGATAGGATATATAGTGGATCTCTCTCACAAATTCAAGTCTGACCAGCTTGGTAGAGGATTGGCCAATTCAATGGTGAACCTCTATAAATTCTTGTGTGATTTACTTTCTACCATTTCCTTACTGTTTTGATATTTACATTACTGTCTGGCTTAGTCTCAACTCCTTTAGGATTAGAGAACTTACTTTTGTAAGTCTTCCGATTCAGTAGCACAAGTTAAACCTGCTTTCCAAAATCAGAACTGTTTTACTTGTCAAACTTACAAGTCTTCCGTTGCAACAGAAAACCTTTCATTAATTCAAGGGTGAGATTTTTACAAGTTATCTGATTTTAAAGAAGGAATTTTTAATAGGTTATTCACCTCCCCCCCTATAGCATATATTGAGCTAAGTGGGACCAATAATTGGTATCAGAGATTTACAAGCATTTTTGAAAATTGTTTTCATTTAGCCTCAGAGCTAAGATGTCTGATCCAATGGCTCTAAATGCTAGCCTTGTGCCTGTTTTGGATGAACATGGTTTTTCCATGTGGAAAATCAGAATCAAAAGATAGTTGTGGTCCTTGGACATGAGAATGTCAGAATGTTTAACTCACAACGCATTCTATCCTACTAAGGTCTCTACAGGTATTCCGCCACTAGGACATCCTGAAGATGTTCCCTACCCTGCTGGTGGAGAGATCATGATCAAGCCAGAAACATAGTGGTTTGCAGAGGACAAAGTACTGGATTCTTTGGACAGAAGGGTTGTTCACATATTATCTGTTACTGTTCAAGACTCTTCATTTGAACAGATAGTCATGTGTGAAACTGGCAAAGAGATCTGGGATGAGCTTGGCGAGTACTTTGATGGTGATGAAGCGTACAAGGACAACAAGCTGTACAACTGCATTCTTGCCTTTGACACCTTCAAGAAGGACCCAAAGGAGACTCTCAAAATCTGCCAGAATCGCTTCACAAAGGTAGTTAATGACTGCAGAGCTCTGGGTAAATTCTATACTACTAAAGAGATCAATATGAGATTTTTGAGTTGTTTAGCAATTGCTTGGCATGTAAAAATCACTTCTTTAAGAGATTCAAAAGATTTGAATGTAATGACCCTGAAAAATCTGATTTCTAATCTCACTACCTGTGAGAGTGAGCTCAAAATGCTTTAGGAGTTTGAGAAATATATGAAAACTCTTTCTCTACATGCACAGCCTGGGTCTTCCTCAAGTATTCCGAATCTGTCAGATGACTCTGACGATGAGGATGATGAAACTGCTTTTATGGCCAGAACGTTTTCTAAATATAGGAAGTTTTATAAGAACTTTAAGTCCAAACAAAATTAGAAGTCTTCCAACTTTCAAAAGGCCTTCGGAAGATCTTTCCAGAAGGCTTCCGTTTCTAAAACACCTTCGTAAGACTTGTTGTGTTTTAATTGCAAAAAACCTGGTCACTTCTCTTCAAAATGTCCTTAACCAAAGTTTGAATATTTCAAAAAGAAGTCTCCAAAATCTCAAAAACAGAAAGGTATGGTTGACAATGAGGAACCAAAGGAACTACCTGTCTGGTGTGAGATTGATTCAGAAGTTGAGCAAGAGGACTCTGCTGAAGGGACTGAAACTGCCCTTATGGCTATTTCTCAAGCAGACATTACTCTTTCCAGAAATTTAACAAAGGAACCTTCTTTTCTTGACCCTGCAACAAAAGTTTTGGAGAGAATAATAAAAGTGCCCAGTTGTGGTGAATTCATGTGTTACAAAACAGGTGAGAGCTCCTACACTCACCTTCCTCCCATGAATCCCTTTTCTAAGCCAAAACTAGTTTTCAATCCTATTGAGGGAAAGGACAAATTTTTAAAGAAAAAGAAAACTCTTGAGTCTACTGTTTCAGAATATGTTCCTATGGAAGTTCTTGAGGAGATGAATGAAATGTGCAAAGAATATGAAAAACTTCAAGTTTTGAACAAAAGACTTTTACAGGACCTGCAACTCTCCCAAACTGCCAACTCTGCTCTAAGTTCTGAAGTGGCCACACTAAAGATGAACTTCAAAGAGTTGAATTTATTTAGAGATGAGAAAATTTCTTTTGAAATTCTGAGTGGAAAGTTGAATGCTCAACTTGAGAGTACACAGAAGACTATAAAGGAAATGACTAGTACTCTAAAGTCTCTGAATAACTCCAAGGCTGCTGTGGAAGCACTCCTACAAAGCCAAAAAAATTTTAATGACCATTCTGGTCTTGACTACAAAACCATTAGTGAGCATGATATAAGTACAACATATAGCAAAACCTCAAAGGGATGTGACTCAAATCTCCTGAAGGATCTTCTGCCTGAGGTGACTCATAACCCTGCTAGGAAGGACTACACTAAAGTCCAACATGAGTACCCAAAAAGGACTGGCAAGAAGAAAGAAAAGAACCAAACCAAGCTGGAAAATTCAAGTAACAAGGCCTCTGATGACAGGCCTCCTGTAAGCAAGGCTTCCGTCGGAACCCTTGCTCCAGCAAAGGTTTCTGATACTGCCAAGCCTAAGGGAGAGTCATACATCAAGGGGTCCTCTATTCACAAGATGACCCAGGTGAAGTTTGTTCCTGCCAGAGATCCTGCAAAAGGGAATGATCCTCTAGTTGATATTGAGGAACCTCCTATTGAACTGCAATTTACTCAGCAACCTTCGTTTCTGTATTGTTTTTCTGTGTGGTGATGATGGCCATCAGGCCATGGATTTCCTTGAGAGGCTCAAACCTAGTCCCCCTATGAAGGATTCTCCTAAAGGTAGACATGTTTGGACTCACAAGGATAAGTAATCCTCTGTACCCAAAGAATAATAAAGTTGACTAATAACTACTTTTTGCAGGTATGCTTCATGGCACTGCAGGAGGTATCTGATGAATGGATACTTGACAGTGGGTGCTCTACTCACATGACTGGTTTCCCTCAACTTCTTTCTAACATTGTCAGAGCTGAAGGCCCCTCAATAATTTTTGGTGGTAGTACTAAAGGTAAAACAATAGGGTATGGTTCACTGATAAGAGGACCTGTAGAAATTACCAAGGTCTCCTTAGTTAGTAACCTTCACCATAATCTGCTTAGCTTCTCTCAACTTTATGATCAAGGTTTGGAGTGTGTCTTCTCTGACTTACAGTGTATTGTAAGACACCCAATAACTGGTTCAATTGTGCTCATTGGTGTAAGAAAATCAAATGTTTATTCAATAAACCTCTCTGAGCTTTCAAACAAAACACCTCTATATTTAGTTGCTCAAAAACCCAATGAAAAAGATTGGTTGTGGCATAGAAGGATTTGTCATTTGAATTTCAAAAACTTATCAAAACTCTCCAAAGAAAACTTCGTGAGAGGACTTCCTTCTATCTCTGGTCATCCTAATGAGAAATGCAAGGCATGTGCTTTAAGTAAAGCTTACAAATCTTCTTTTAAACCAAAACCATGCCTTTCTATTACTAGGCCACTCTAACTATTGCACATGGATCTTTTTGGACCAATATCAACCTCCAGTCTGGATGGCTCTAGATACAGCCTTGTAGTTGTTGATGACTATTCCAGGTACACTTGGGTAGAATACATGAAATCCAAGGATGAAACCTGTCAGCACAGCTTGTTTCACTCAAAATAGGTGTCTGATCAACAAATTCCACAATAAGACACCTTATGAGCTCTGGAGAGGAAGGCCTCCGAATGTATCCTTCTTCAAGATTTTTGGCTGTAAGTGCTATGTGCTCTATACAGGCCAAATCAGAAGAAGAAAATTTGAAAAAAAACCAGATGAAGGAATCTTTGTTGGCTATGCCAAGCAAAGTAAAGCTTTCAGAGTCTATAATAAAATAACTCTTTCTATAGTTCAATCTGTTCATGTTACTTTTGATGAAAGTAGTTTACCTGAGCCTGAAAAGGCTCATGTTAATTCTAATGACTTTGTTCCCGTGTGCATGTTATGATCATAATCCATCTAATGATTCTTCACTTGTTCCAGTAATAGAAGTTCTTGCTGATGAACCTCAATCTCCATCAGAAGACTTCATTTTGAAACACTACAGACTCACATCATTCCACCCTTGCAAACTCTAACACTTGAAAATCGAACATCATCAACTTCTTTAAGCCAACATACACATCCTGAGAACCCCAACAATCCATCAAAAACCATGGCCTCAACCTCTGGTTTGCCTAGAGAAGTAATAGAAGCAAGATACCACCCTATCTCCAACGTGACCCTTTTGTTGCAAGACAGACCAGGAGTTCCATAAGAGAAGAAGGAATGTTAACATGAGCTTTTGTGTCTCAAACAGTTCCAAAAAATGTGGAAGAAGCTTTGAAGGATCCAAGTAGGGTAGCATCAATGCAGGAGAAGCTGGAATAGTTTGAAAGATGCAAAGTCAGGCCTGTCATAGATGTCAGATGGATTTTCAGAAATAAGGAAGATGAAGTTGGGATCAAAACCAAGAACAAATCAAGGATTGTAGCTAAAGGTTACTTGCAGGAGGAGGGAATTGATTTTGAAAAATCCTTTGCCCCTGTTGTAAGAATTGAAGCCATTAGATTGTTCTTAGCTTATGCCAGCCACAAATATTTCAAGCTATTTCAGATGGATGTGAAGAGTGCTTTTCTCAATGGAGACCTTAAGGAAGAAGTCTATGTGGAGCAACCACCTGTATTTTAGGATGCAAAGAATCCAGATCATGTCTATTTTTTGAAGAAAATACTGTATGGACTTAAACAAGCTCTTAGAGCATGGTATGAGACTTTGTCTAAATTCTTGATTGAACAAAGTTTCCGAAGAGGTAAAATTGACAATAAACTTTTCATTATGGAGCACAAACGTAATCAATTATTAGTTCAAATCTAAGTTGATGATATTATCTTTGCTTCTACTAATGAGGCTTTGTGCAAAAGGTTTGAGAAACTCATGAAAAGCAAGTTTGAAATGAGTATGATGGGTGAGT
>JAOTQG010156407.1:0-18366 GCA_025631175.1 Iris virginica
ACACAGTTGTTAGAGGTTGTTAAGAGTGATGCAAGACACATGGGCTCAAAAGGTATTCAGTATTAATGTTGTTTCGGATCTGTGTACAGATCCAATTGTATATGCTCCCCCATCCCAAAAGGAGCGAAACCTTTTTATCCTTGAGCAAGAACCAAAAAGTGTCACTTATTTAGGAAGAAGTAGAACGCGGAAAATGCAAGGATTTAACCCGTGCCATTGCTGAATCTACACGCAAGCACATTGACGTTTCTCTAGGCATAAACCGTAGGGCTGTTTTTTTTTTTTTTAAGGTATAAACCGTACGTGACATGGCATGAATATGAGAATTAAGCATCGTCACAATAACATAAAAGGGTAAGATAGTTGGATCGAAATATATAATACTGATTTAAACTAGCAGTGGTTGACTGGTTTGAACTAGGGAGGAGTAATTTTTGAAGTTAACCACAGTTGGGGGGACAAGCTATGGTCTAGTAACTTGTGATTGCATCAAAATTGCAGCCACCGCCTAGCATGCCAAAAGCAAACCAGGCCCCAGTAAATCAGTAATACACACACTGACACACACACACTAGAGAAATGCAATTCCGATCATTTTGGGACGGGAGAGGGAGTAACATTTAAAGGAGTCAAACTAACAACAAAATTATTCAAACCTGGTGATAATTACACATTTGCACCTATTTACGCTCCAGTTTCAACTCAGAACTACCTGAATCGAGCAAAAGCAAATCAAGTCTAAAATCAATCAGCTCATTACACAACCCTGTCATGGCAAGAATCCAAAACGAGAATTACCCCGACGAGAAATCTTCATTGATGGAATTAAAGCATCACCCTTTGACTAAATATTTCTACCTTTAGGTTACTAACAAGCAGTCTTTGGGCAATCGTCATCACTATGGAGAATGTAGGACTCGGAAAATCTGTCTCATAGTAATCTATAATTCGTTTGCTACAAAATCAAGAGTCCCTACGCCTCAAGAGAATGAGAGTAGCAAGTCAATTTGAAGCTTGCATATCTGCACAACTCTCCTAGGCTATGCTTCCAGTATCCAAAGAAAATTGTTCACATAAAATCCTAGATGCATTCCATGAAGTAAATTCAATACGGGGATTACAAAATTCAACACGCTACAAATTTTTTAAGTTTCTCTCCCAAGGAAAAGGAAAATTGTCTGCGCATCATCAGTATTTGATGACACATACTTCACAGTCCCACTCACTAAGTTCAGCTAACAGGCTGCTGCTGGTTGCCATATCCATTTGCCCCATAAGTCGCTGGGGCAGCATACATGCCTGGGTCCTGATTTTGAGGGGCACCATACCCATATGAACCATATCCTTGCTTTCCATAATAATTTCCATTGGAATCAGATCTCTGTCAAACAACATCAAAACATTAATAAAAGCGTGCTGGAGGGAAACAAGCTTGTCCTGGCTCAAAAAGTTTATCTTTAATTTTTCTTCGAATATTTCACTGCATTTGTGTACAAGCTGTAATAGGTTCAAATATTAAATAATGGTTTTAAGTATTAACAAAAAAATCCATTCATCCGAATCATAAATCGTATTTTGCAACCTAGTAGGACTCACTGTTGTCGTACAAAAGCAAACTAGTAACAAAAACGGATGTCACTGCTGAGACATTTTGTAGAGAAAAGCGGGATCTTTGGGTACTTCCTCTAGAGATCTATTACTATTAGGTTGGCATCTCAGGCTCTATAAGTAATGTAACATCTGACCCTATACTTAAGTAGGAGATTCCAATCCATGTATTGATCAGAAGTGAACGTTATAGGAAATGAACCAAATAATCAGTTCTTTCTAGTCATATTGACAAAATAATAAACTATTTCTCATTTTCCCAAGCACAAAGTAGTAAACACTTCTTTTACTTGGTCTCTATGATAGATATCCTTTCAGGTTTGTTTCACTTAATCATCTTTGAAATAGTTGCACTCAATTAAGAAACAAAAACTAAAGAATGAGATAGTATACCTGTCTGTTTGCGGGACTTCGACCCCAAGATAGACGAACATTCTGCTTGCCAATAACTGACCCATTCAGGTTCTGGATGGCATCCTCGGCACTACTCCTATACATGGAATATTGAGAAATATATATAAATTGAAAAGAGATCATTCCATGGTCATATAGCAGACTGTCTTAAAATAAATCTCCGTTACATATCCTTTTTCCGTCAAAAAGTTGTCCCAAAATGATAACCATCTTTTAATTAAATTACTAGTTTCACCTTGGTAACCATCAGATCTCAATGATCAATGCACATTTGCAGTGATATGGAATCAAACTATGAATATAAGCATATGTGCTACCAAAAGCTTGTTGGTCAAACTCTTAATTTTCATGAAAACCCAATAAATAATGCTCATTTGAATGGAGGGGGCACTATAATTTCATATAGACAAACTTCTCAGACACACTGTACTTTTCAACTTCCTCAGCACTCAATCATTAAAACTGTCATGCCTTTAAATCTAAAATAATGTATTGTACTTTAATATAATAAAGCAGCATCCTCTTGGGGTAAATCTCTGAAACAAGAAACACTGCCCGATATCAACAGCAACAAAAGAGACTACACGCAGGCATACCTGGTAGCAAACTGCACAAAGCCACATCCTTTTCCAACTGGTATTTTTACAGAAACAACTTCACCACACTGAGAAAAGGACTGCCTCAGTTCCTCATCCGTGACATCTGAGTCAAGTGCCCCCACAAAAATCTATCGGAAAAAAGGTGTTAGCAAGGTAGCCAAAGCTGCTGACAACACAAGAACAAAAGTAGGACTCACTGTTGTGTTGGCCGAATCACCGTCAGACTGGGCAGCGCCAAATGAATTTCCGCCAGCCAATACTACAGCTAATCAGAAAACAAAAAAAGCATGACATTTTGACTAAATGTAGTAAATCACTGTTGTGTACCCTTGACCTCATTTAGATAGCGTACACCATTGTACATATTAAAACCTAAATTACTTGCCAAGTTGCATTAAACAAAAAATAAATTTGGCAATTTCTTTCCCGAAATTGAGATTCAAGAGATGATCAAGCCACAAAGAAGGCAAACATAGTACACATAGGTACCAAAAAAAATGTGTGGTCTCGTAAAAGTACCAGGCACTTGCAGAATAGGGAACATTATGCCACACCTTGTGAAGAATACTGCTGCTGTGGATATTGCTGCTGGGTTGACGGCTTCTTCGGGGTTGCAACACCAATGCGCATGGGCCTGCTAGAACAATAGACGCCATTCATTTCAGTCATAGCTCTTTGTCTCTCATTTTCATCACCAAACCTAACAAAGCCATAGCCCTTAGAACGTAGAGTATTTGCATCGACAACGACTTTTGCACCTTTCACAGATGGATATCTACTAGCAAATGTTTCGTGCAATAGTGTATCAGTAACATCTGGAGTCAAATCTCCTACAAAGATAGATATGTCCGAACCAGTCTCTGGGCGTCTTTCACCGGTACTAAAACTTGCCCAGTTTAAGCGGAAAGCTTGCTCTGTATTTGGCATCATGGTGCCATTGTAACTCTGGAGGACTTTCTCAGCAGCTGCATGAGAAGAAAACTCAATGAATCCATATCGTTCTGACTGACCAGTTTGCTTATTACGAATAAGCTTTAAAGATAGGACCTGCATAGTTCATAACACTACCAAAGTCAGAAATAAAAAAGACAGTATAAAAACAACATAAGTTTTTCATACACAAATACACGCAGTCGGAGGACAGAGTTACTATCTCAGGATAAGCAAAATAAGCTCTAATACAAAAGAAATAAAAGCACATCAGGTTGAGTCATGTGGACTCCCATTATCCTGACACATGAAGGAATGAGTCGAGGTGTGGTTTTCCTGTACTCACATATGGCAAGAGGGGAAACTACACCTTTAAAATAAAGCGCCATTTTCATTTGGCTTATGTGATGTAAACTGATGTTTTTTACATAACAGAAGGCATCTTAATTAGTACCAACAGCAGAAGTAATTATGTCAGTTTCATGAGGTTGATTATAGAGCTTGGAGAAGTGCATAAATATTGGTTTACCAGCTCACAGAGAGCACTTAGAAATGGTGGTTTTATAGAAGAATGAAATACTTATTTAGGAAGTTAAAATACTATTTATAGACAATGTGTTTTGAAATAACCGTGACGAGGAATTATGAATGATACAATAGTCTTCTGTTCATACAACTCAACCCCGCCTTATTCTCAATCACTTGAGGTCAGCTACATAAATCCATTACCACCATTCAGCATGGTCAAATGCAAGTTCCTCAAATAGGCCAAATCCTTAACAGTTTATGAAATATAGACGTCCATGTTGGCTTTGGTCTTCCTCTACCACTATCTTGATTGAAGTTGGTATTATAACAATTCCAACGGGTGCACTAAGAGGCCTACATTGTATGTGCTCGAACCATCTTAAGCAATTCCCTTATTTTCTCTACTATTGGAGTGACTTCCGGCATTTATCTTTTCTAAATTTTCAACACATCCATCTCTTTCAATACGGAACTTATCTTTTCTAGTTTTACCACATTTTGACGACACTTATCTTGATAGAATATTCTTTCCTAGTGATCCAACCAAGGTAGTCAAAATTGCCATTTAAATCATAGAATCGCACGATTTTACGATTCCAGGTAAGGAATCCTTGCAAAATCGAAGCAAAATCGCAACTGGGATGAAATCGCTAGAATCGCAGGTCGAATCGGTAGGAGTGTACGATTTTACCGATTTCACTTCGCCTTTAAAGATTGAGTATGGGCTTCGTATAAACGGATCGGCTCGAACATAAAGATCCAGCCCATTTTCATTTTACGAGCCTTACCTCTGTTAAAAGTCGAATACACTCCTTTGAACCCCTCGCGAAGTCGACGAAAGCAAGCCCTTGAGGCTAGGACTCTTGTATTTTCGTCCCATACCCGGGTCGCCATGACCAGACACAGACACGGTTATGGGATCTGGGTCCGACACGGCATCTCTGAATGGAACACAGCATCTTCCTTGAACGAAGGACGATGAAGGAGAAGTTACTTAAGAGAGAAAGAGAGCATACAATTTACCTGGTACGGTAATGGTCGGGGAGCGAGAAGAATGGAGGGCAGCACCTCGTAGATTCTGGTTCTGGGGCAGTACACATATGATAAGATTAACCAAATTCACACCTACCCCGCCCCCTCATCTATTTAACTTTGATAATTATGCAATCACATTTTCAGATGTTATAGTTAGTATATGTATTATGTGTTATAATATTTATGTTGGTCTATGTATTATGTGTTATAATATTTATGTTGGTCTATGTATTATGTGTATTTAAATTTAGGAAGTTCGTACGATTTTACAATTTTACGATCCGATCTTACCTATCTCTCCAATCTTACTGAAGATCCCGATTTTGACTACCTTGGACACAACAGTCCACTTCGTCAAGTAGCCAAATCTACTAGGTGTCCTATAAATTTTCCTTTTAACTTGACTTGTACTGCGTTGGTCACATAAGACTTTGGATGCACTCTTCCATTTCAAATTTGATTTATATTCTATGATTATCACCATCCCCCATTTCTCCATCTTGATTAATAACAGATCTTAAGAATCAAAATTGTTGCCTTAGTGGTATTTCTCTATCGTCTAACCTAACTTTCTCTCCTTCACTTCGTTCACCGCCAAAGTTGCATACCATATACTCCCCCGTTTCAAAATAAGCGTCCTAGATAGTGACATTTCCCCTCACATGTCACTATCTGGTTCACTTTTCTAGCTTATCATTGATGTCATTCTTCATTTCATTGATAAGCCATCGGCAAACAACATGCATGAGGATATTCCCATATTGTACATCTCTAGTGATCTTTCAATTCATGCATATGACAATTTGGCAACTCATAATATTTGATGTGCCAGGAGTGATGCATGCAGTCTCCACTTTTTCTTTATGCATGCTATATGTTTAAGGGAAAGAAACTGAATTGTTTACGCAAGAAATACAGTATATGGAGCACCATTGTACATAATCCCTTAAATGTATAATTTTCAAATGTGGATTATTGGTTAGTAATAGTTTAATACTTACAATGATTGACTTGCACATCAAATCTATTTATAATTGCATGGGTGAAGCAGAACTCTCACTATGCAGTCAATAAATCAATGCATCACAATTCATGCAGGTAACAACAACAACAACAACAAAAAAACATAAAATCACGAGTGGAGCTTGTACAAGTAACCCCAACCATTGATCATTCATTTACAAAAATTATACTTCCTCTGTCACATTTAAGCACTTTAAATTTCAGTTGGTGTTAATTGTTTACTTTTTCATGGTACCCCTAAATATGAAATGAATTTCAATAGTAAGCCAATAGTAATGAAAAGATATTATGGAATAATAGAAAAATAAATCCATATATTACTAAGCACGAGATTTCCTCTAGTGGCCAAAATAATTGAAAACCGAAAGAGTATACCTTAAGATGTGCACCAAACAGAGCCTCACTAGCTGTGAGAGCTAAAATGCTGAATAAACTTCAGCAAACATAGTCATTCTGATAAGCTTTCTACTCCCTTGGTTACATTTATGTTGGCCACAAGACAAAAGCTCATAACTTGAAGGATTCTCAATAGATGCATCGATTTTCACTGTTCTTTCATTTTATACCCTGATTAATTATTACATTGACCTTTAATTAATATTGATTTACATTGTAAATGCATTCCATAATTAGTGTTATAATGAGAAAGAAATTAACTAGTGATTATTGAAATTTGGAGTGCCCAAAAACTTTGAAAAGGACACAAAAGGGAAGGTGTTGTATTTAAATAAGGCAGAGGGAGTAACTTAACTCAAAAGGGACGTCCAAAGAGTGGTTATAAATTCAAGTAATCACAGACCACAGCAGGATAAAAATATGGAAGTTCACTCTGCATGTTCTTCTACCACATCAAACATTCCAATACACTCTCCAATGATTCCTTCCCACTACATATGCCATGATGATAACTAATATAGTACCATTATTCAATTCACGTTCATCCCACACAAAATTCAGGTCCTTCTAGACATCCCACATTCGTATAAATAATTCGATGTTCCATTCTCATGCTTAGCAATATGAGACAGTCAGACAGACAAAATGGTTTAATCATACTATACATTTTAGAGTTATTCATTTCATGTTCAGTTTTATTCAAACAAAAGCCAGAAGTGATCTGAAATCAATAAACTTTACACTACCTGTTACTAACATTGAGCTCTAGTCAAGCTATACACAAATCTAACAAAATATCACTTAAACTGGAAAAACACTAGCTATGTCACTATGCAAACAAACAACAAAATAATCAAACATAAATCACAAAATAATCAAAGAACAGAATTGAGAACATTGAGCTAGAACTTAACGATGTCTGCACTAAAGAGAGGAATTGAGAGAACAAAGAAACTTCCTAATTCTAACCTCGCCAGTCTGACCGAAGCAGGACTGGAGATAAGTCTCATCCATCCAGGTCTGGAGGTCACCAACCCAGATCGTCTTGTTATCTTCGCTCGTGCTCTGAATCTGCCCCTGTTGTTGCTGCTGCTGCGGTTGCTGCTGTTGTTGTTGCTGCTGATACTGTTGCGGCAGCGGCTGCTGTTGCTGATAAGGATTATAAGGCACGTACTGCGGCTGCTGGTACATCATCTGGTGGTGCGCCGCCGCTGCAGCCGGATATTGCTGCATCGCAATCCATTGCTGTTGTTGATACTGCTGCATCGCCAACCACTGCTGTTGTTGCAGCTGCTGCTGCTGTTGTTGAGTCATCTCAACGCCGTTGGCCGACTGCATGTTTGTCTATATTAGCTAACAATCAATAAGCTCTCTCCAGCACAGTCCGTCCGTACCGATTCAAAACTCGGTTTGGATTTAAATTCGGTTTGGATTCAGTTCGATTCGCCCCCTCTCTCTGCTGCTCTCGTCGTCGTCGTCGTCTTCTTCTTCTCGGAGATTGCGGTGCGGTCCTAGAGAGAGAAAGTGGTAGAGAGAGAGAGAGAGAAAGAGAGGGGGACCTGGTCTGAAGCAAAAACCAGGGTTTGTGGGAGGTAGAGAGAGAAAGAGAAAGGGCGAAAGTCGGCTCTAACGAAAGACTTTAAAGAGAAGAGAGGTTCGTTGGATCTGGGGAATTGCCCTTGCTGTGATCACGTTACATTGTTTTTGACGTCGTCTATTATTAGCCGTCTGATTGGACGGTGAATCTCCCCCTCATCACCGTACGTTTCCAAAGGACTGCATCTGTGCGGTAAACCAGATTTGCCGACATGTACTCGTGTTCTGTGGGTCCCGCTACGATATTTGCTGGTTCACGAGATTTAAGTCTAGGGCTCCCCTGGTCTTCTCAATCGCGGCCGGTGGATTTTGTCATGCTTGTTAACATCGACGGCTGAGGGTAGAAGGGGAGAATGGGTCTCCGGTCAGAATATTAGGGCTAATTGGTTCTGCCCTTTTTTAAAATAATTTTGACTTGTAGTATGTTGTAGTACTCTCCATCCCAAAGTTTTTTTTCTTTCACTTTATCGTGTTTGTGAAATCTGTATTTTATCTCATTAATGATGTTTTATTTCATGTTATGTAATTTTTTTAAATAATATATATTTTAAATAATTATTATTTAAAGTTTAAAATTATTTTTTAAACGATTAAATTAAAAATTTTAAAAAATAATCATGAAATATGTATCATTTGAACAAAAGAACTGAGCTTGTGGGCGTAAGGGGTATATTTTTCTAATTAAAACTTTTTAAAAATAATTTTTGAATGAAATGTAAAAAAAATATTCAAAAATTAAAGAAAATAGGGGTTGGGGGAGAGAATGTTAAAAAATGGGAAAAAATATATAGAAAGAATTTAATAAAATGTGACAAGAATTCAAATTTTGAAGGAAAAAATGTGTAAAAGAAAATAATTGATGTAACACCTAAATCGCTTTCTTTTATATTATAAATTATTTTTCAAACAATTTCACTAATACACTTTTATATTGTCTATTAGAAAAAAATATATCATAAATTAATATAGCAATAAATGCATTAACACTTGTAATCCATTATTTAGGGTATTTTTCCATTTTTGAAACAAAAATATTAGCAATAAATCAATTGTTTTATCTTGAAAAGGAAAAAATTAAATCGAGAGTATAGTCAAAAAAGTATTTAATTAATATTAATTTGAAATTTTGAAGCAATTCAAAATTTGAAGATTATTTATAACTAATATAAATAAAATAGAGAAAATACACAATTGATCAAAGAACTGAATTTGTCAATCAAATTATTAGGAGCGTAAAGACATTGCTTTTAACATGAGTATAATATACAACATTTTAATGCATTTTGTTAATTTTTTTGTTGATTTTTTTTTTTTTTTGTATATTTAATATTTTTTGTACAAATGCGCAATACTACGTACATTGATAGCATTTTCCATTAAAAAAAAATAATAATAACAAATGATGATTGGTCGCACAATTGACAGGCTCTCACACAACCAATCACCACTTATTGAGTTTTGATGCTCAAACTTGCTGTACGTACCCCTCTCCTTCCTTTTAACATTTTACGTGGAAATTATTCTCTTCACCAACTAGCAATTTTGTTGCACCAAATTGAGACTAACAATGGAATATTCTAACACCAACAAGTAGAAATTGACAATATGAAAAGATCAAAATTAACATTATACAACATGATTTATACAAAGAAGGAAAATTACGTACTCTACTTTAGCTCGGAAATCCACAAATACAGTAACCGTCCTAAAAAAAACAACGAAAAAAACCACAAAATCCAATCAAAACAATCAAACCAAATTCAAAACACCAAAAACAACAAATCCTCCCCACGAACGAACCAAAGAAAAAGACATTTCATGATCCAACTACAACAAAGATCAATAAAACATGATGAAGGTGCAGCAGTTTCTGTGAGCCAAATGCAAATGTGTTTCCTGTAAATTCATATATGCACTCAACCAAGTTTGACTTCCAATCTCAAATTGCTCTTGAATCACTTCATCTACAACTCAGTTTATGCTGAGAAAAATTAATTAGCTGGAGAACAAATTTCAAGCCAATTACATTTGAAACGTATTGTGAAACAAAACTATATATAACCTGCCCTAGCCCAAAATTTCAACAGGTGTTACCCCTGTTGGCTTATGCTATCAAAAATTAAAGAATGAACAAGTTAAAAAACAACACAACAGTGCTATGTACAATTGCATCCATGCCTCAACTTAATAGTCTTCATGGAGAAAGTTCTTGTAGCGGGTCCCATTGAGTGCATTCCGAATTTCATCCCAATTCTCAACCTGTTCACGTAAGGACCCTTTGTGTATCTTCACCTGACGACTCTTCAGCTCCCTCCGTGGAACCCTAAGGAAGTCTTGGACGTCATTCAATTTCTGAGACAGAGATTGCACAAGGGTCATTCTGTCTGTTTATGTAGCAAGGAGGGAAAAAAAAAAAGCAATTCTCATCTTAAACAAGTTGTCAAAACAATGAATTCACTGAAATGTCTTACCGTCCCATTTTTTATTATGTCTTCGTAGTAAAGGACAATGTGTCGAGTGCTCTTGAAGTTTTCTAGTCCTTTTGTAACCATATCCTCGACTTGCTTCAGATTGGGTATCAACAGTGTCGTATTGATCGTCGGTTTGTATCTTGCCAAAATTTCTGCCTGTCGTAGTACTATTTTATTTAGCTATGGAGAGACAGTGGGAGAGATTGAGAGAGTGAGACGAAAGAGAACATACATCACGGGGTGAGTGCACGTGCGATTTGTGCGTTCCATTCAGTAACTTGGCATTTTGGTCATAGGAATTTGCAAGAATTGAAATCATCCTACGCAAAAGATTTCTTCTAAAGAGAAAAATGACTGAAACTCCCCTTGCATTGAAGTACTCTACTATTTCTTCATGATGCTGCAGTAGACCCTGCAATAAAGTAAATATGATCAACGCTAACTCTACCACCATTTATCCATAAGCATGATTACAAAGAAAAGAAACATTATACATTCTGTTGTCTATGAGAAAATCATGCACCGGCTAGGTTAAAAGGAACACATCAAATAAGATGCCCAAAGGACTCGACAAAAGCAAACTTTGGATGGACTGTACTTGAAACTAACTACATGATCACCGGGTAAATGAACATGTAACTGCAGCATAGAAAGGATGAGATAACATATCAAATTGTTATCAACTGTATGCAAATGTACTCTCTCTGTCCGCAAAGAATAATATGTCAGATACGCATCTTTCAACTTTTAAAATTTGTACTTTTTACATATATGCATGTATTTTCAGTTGCAGAAGTGTTATCTTTTTATTTTCTTTTGTATGACACAGATGAGATAAACATGTTCAAAAAAGAAAGATAAAAATTGATTAAACTGAAAGTTTAGAGCGTACATCATAGAAATGCACAAACTTTTTGGGGACAAACTAAAAATGGAAGTTGGACTATTTTCCGGGTACAGAGGAGCATGATAGCGCCACAAAGATGTTGATATGTTTCTCGTGTAGGAAAACTCAAGAAGTTCACAGATGATGGGAAAGGTCACTAGATCGTGAGAAAATGATCGCTCATATTCAGGGGTATTGGCATCAGTAATAGTCCCTAAGGATCAAAGCATTTGGATTTCCATCCAACGGCACAACCAACAGAAACTGACACAAGTGTCTGATTCTGATATATTAAAAATAAAAGATTCCTGCATAAATAAAATACCAAATGGATTCAAATGCAAACTTCACATTTTGAGTAGGAACTGTGACAAGTTTAGACTAACGCCTTTGATCACAAAAAAAATAAATCATAGGAGTATTACTTGTGCTTTAAACACATAATTAGCAGGTGATTAACCTGAAAACTTTGATTCTTTAGAGGGAGATATCAGACTGATAGGATCATGCAAGAAGGATCTATACAGAAAAAAGTCTCGAATTCCCAAATGCATGGCTCTTGTAGAGAGTAGTTGGGTACTCTAAGAGGGCCAAATATTTCCCAATCACTATCACCTCCCAAAAAAATAGAAACTAAATCCAAGAGCATACTTCCTCCATCCCACATCAAGAGGGACACTTTCCTCTTTGGGTTGTCCCGCTTGAAGAGAGACATCTCTCTTCTGGGTCAATCCCATTTGAGTCATATGACAATATTACTCTCCCTTTTTGCAAAAGATAAACATGGGCCTCCTCTTGATGGGCATTTAAAGATTCAACATGTTTTCAACCATTTTCATAATTTGCAAGTCTTGTCAGAGCGTCCCTCTTTATGTTGGATGGAGGAGTATCTAGTATGGAAAATGAAAAGAAAAAAAAGTTAAGGATTCTGATGCTGTGAAACAAACAATTCAAAGTTCTGACAATATGACAATAACAAACCAAATGCTACACTGCATCATCACATACTTCAAATTTTTAGGAATCTGATGCAACTTATGCATCAGTATGAATTGTTCAGAATGTGTTATATCCGGTGGGAAGGAAAAGAGAGAATGGAAAATGAATTCCTAGTCAGAAGATGGTGTTATGCAGAGATGGCAACAGAAGATCTTGTAGGCATATAAAATTTCAAGATAAATTAGATTTAAACAAAACTATAAGAGGGGAAGAAACAGCTTTTTTTACTTTATCTATTTATGAATACCCCACTCAAATATGTATCTATATAGCTAAGGATCCATATAGAAAGGGAAAAAAATCTTTAAATGTTTTCTTTCAAATCAGGAACCTCTTTTTCCACATCTGAATGGAGTACATTACAAAAAGCTGGCATTCAAGAATCAAAATGTATGTAACAGCTATTTGCTCTTCATTTGGTTTAGTTGAGCAAATATGTACCAGAAAGGAAGCGCCTTGTCCATTTATACTCACTTTTCCTTTAACCACACTCTTTTCTTTGATGATAAATTTGGTCGTGTCAAGGGAGACAATGCATCAAGTAAGAGTCCTTAGATAAAGAGGCAAAATAAACCAAAATTTCCAGACAATTTTAGGTACCCTCCATTCATTAGCTTTCGCATCTTCGAGCAAGCACTGACCAGCATGAGCATTTCTCAATGAACGGCAATCTGTATTTCAGAATTTCACTTTTCATCTGTGTCTTCACAGATATAAGTAATAACAAAGTAGGATGCAAATGAACGGCATTTTCGTGAAGATGCTCTTGTTCGGCTCATAAGGAGACAGCTTGCATTCGTAGAATAAACAACAATACCAAGCTGGAGCAGTAAAATGAAACTCATTGATAGGCTCGTCATGAAGAGGCTTGCTTAATTTACTATTGATTTTACATAAATTATTCTAATATCATTGAAATTGACTTCAATCCATAGGAAGATACATTAAGGTTCCTTTCAAAGTTTTCATCCAAAACATGGTTTTTTTTTCTTTCTTTCTTTCTCTCTTTTTTATCCTACTCATCAAAACCCCAAAATCAAAACCAAAAGAAAACCTACAACTCAGAAACATGCCCTAAGTAGTGATGAATGGTCTTCCTGTCCGCAAATTGAAATAATTAAGATATGCAGTTGAATTAACAAGAAACAAAGAGAACTTAGTGGTAGCGCTTGCCTCCCAGCGACTTGAGGTGCTTTGAGTTGAACTCTTGCTAATACATTTTAAATGTTTCAGGAGACCCAAATGGAGCCAAGTCCGTTGGGGAACAAGACAGTAAATAGGAGCTGAGCATTAGATGTGCAAATTTGATGAGTACGAACAAAGCCTGAGCAAACTTCCTGAGGAAATTATCCAAGCTGAGCTCACCCAATGCTTGGTTTTAAATCGGTTATTTGCAGCTACTTAAAGAATAAAGCCTGAAGGAAACTATCCCGATATTAAATAAGTGTACACTTTTACTTTGCATCAAGTTTAATGCAACACATTTTAGCCTAATAAACAAGTAGCGCTAGTGGTTGTAATTAACTTGTGTGTGGAACCACGAGAAGCTAGTGGCTGCAACCTTCTTTTATTATCCGAAAAGGAAAGGGACACTTCTTTAAGATCATCCCAAAGTAATAGCGGACACTTATTTAAGATTGAATTAAGTAATAGTTAGAGGCATTTAAAATTTCTAGAAGAAGATGTCGTCTTAATGAATATAAACACCAACACGGTATCTTATAAGCAAATTTTGTAAATGTAGGACATTTTGTCGGAACAGTATTGAAACTAACTAACTGCAGAATTAACTAGGGTATATTCTTTTCTTCAAAGGGTATCCTATCCACTTTGTTCATGTGGACAATACGGGTCATAGGGCAATGAGCCTTTAATAGCAAAGTAACCAACTAGTCTATTTGGTTCAGTTGAATCGACCTTATTCCTTTTTCCGTGCCGCCTCCCCCCCCCCCCACCTTTCAAATACTGCTCTCCTTGGATCAAGTCAACAAGGATGCTTACAACCAAAAGTTGATTCAGAGTGATTTAATACACAATGACAAAAAAAAAACAGGAGAAGATCTCCATATGTTTAGAGGGGGAACTTCTTAGGGAGGTGAACTAAAATACTCAAAAAAGTGTAGGGTAACAGTACTTTAGAAAACCATAAATTTCCCCTATGTGTAGTTATTAACACCAGATACCTGCATCATAGATCACGAGTTATTTCTATGATGTGTACTTTAAGTATGGGAGACGGTTTACTTTATCATAGGATTATATTTTCCTATACTCGTTTAAAACACTAGTAAAGCTTAGTACATCCATGAAAAACATGAAGGTTCTTGGCATTCCTAAATCCTAATGAATAATGCCGTGGTATTTTGAAGGTTTCGATGCTAGAAAAAAAAAAGGTTAACTAATTTCCGCCGTATAGTTATCCATTATGAACAAAACCTTGAAATTCTCAAGAAGACGACTCCATCGTAAGAAACCATGATACACTGAATGTGTTGAAAAACATAGCCAAAGATGATATTTTTAGATAATGCAAGTGCAACTGTGTTTGGTGCAACGTAAATTGTCCCTACAATGCGATCTTGTACTGAAAGATACTCAATCAATTAAATGAGATACGAATCACCATATTGTAGGATGCTAATATTTATAGCTCTTATCTTTTTGGAGAAGTAAACTTAGTTTCCAATTTAACCCTCTATTCTACTTTGCCCTTTTGTCAAAAACTGATGATTCACCACCAAAGATGTCAAATTCTTATACAAATATGATTTATCAAGCATTAGAACTGTAACTTGAAACAGCAGGAAACCAGCTCTATCATAGACCATCATGATTAGTAAGTAGTTCAAACACAGGACAAACTGATATATGTCTAAAAAAAGCTCCGCACCTGATTAAGCATCCACTTCAAGCCCACAGCAGCTGTGCACTCATTCTTGGAAGCACTAGTCAAAAACTCAAGATTGTAAACTTTGTCTAAAGTTTCAACAATCGTTGAAATGTTAGTCCTCCGGGGTTTAACCGAGAATATCTCACCATTAGAGCTGATATTAACATGACTATTTAATAAAGTCTCAAACCATCCACTCCCAGATCTCTGTGTAGACAAAATAGCAAAAGATCGAACTGGATTGCATGCACACTCGGCCCTAATCATGTATAAAAAGAACAATTAGAAGCTCCACAACAAAACCAAAAGGATCAGAAAGAAAAACCCACACCCAAAACGTAAAGTAATACCTTCTAAAAGTTATGGGTTTTGGATAGTGCACATAAGATTTCTCCCATGGTTCAATGTCAGGTTCCTCACATGGCTTATCAACAACTCGAATATCTACGAATCCGCCTTTGCTGACACTGCTAAATTGCTTAATGCAGGCTGAACAAATTAAAACCCCACAGATCATAGCAAAGGCAAGCACCACCATTCTTAACATCAATGACGAACTTTTGGGGGGTTTAACGACTAAAACATCCTAAAATCAAAAGGGTTCTGCAGATGTTAGAGAAAGACAGATATGCATAATGCAGATAAACATAATAAAAAAAAATTCCAAACAATTTCATCCCAACAGCTTTACTATGCCAGTATCACACAAGAGGTTAATGTGTATAAACCAAAAGGTATACCTTATACATGACAAGGCATATACATATTTACCCAAACAGAACACAGAGACACAGCCTTTCGACCTAACTCTACTAAGAAAATCCTAGGTCAAGGTAAACAAGCTAGCATATCCATAGTATTAATCAAATTTAAATGGTCTACAACTAAAATTTCTTTTGGGACAAACCCGCATATAAGGGAACACAAAAAGGAGCTACCAAATTTGATCAGTAAAACTTTACTTTATATGCAGAAGATGCTTAGAAGTTACAATAATATACACCCAGATCAGGGAAAAACACATGGGCAGGCACAAACAACAATAAAGTTTCGGCAAAAAGAATGATAAAAACAAAATCTGTTCATAAATTGGAAAGGGATTAAAAAAAAGAAAGAAAGAGAACAAGTTGAATAAAATGAAACATTACCTTAATGAAGAGGGAGAGATCCTCAGCCATCGTTTTATTTCTGGTGTCAAAAGGTGCGAGAAAGGAAAGTCATTTAGCAGCTCAGATTGAAAGAAACAAATTTCTTCTTCTACTTCTTTTCAAAGCAAGTTGCCTTTACCCTTTTCTTTCTCGCTTTATTCATCAGTTTTTCCCCCAAACATTTGCACGTAGTATTTCTAGAGAGAGAGAAGTGAGCTTTTTTCTCGTGAAGAACAATATTATTGAGATGCTGCCGCGACCCGTTGGCACGCTCTCTCTATGTCTCTACCTGTAGATTTCTCTTCAGATAGCCACTTTTTCGAGCTCCTCTCTCTCTCTCTCTCTCTCTCTCTCTTTCCCTTGAAACTCTCCGACTCTGGTGTGGTAAGATCCGACTCCAAATGGGAGCTGACAAGGAAAAAAAAGCCGTGCCAACGACGTCGTTGCACAAAGATTCTTAGCTACTACGACCGTGATCTGGTCAACTCTATCTGATTCTGGGTTTGAAAATACAGTAGTAGCTCAAATTGGGTTCGTAAGTGTTTGGGCTTTTGACTTGTGTTTTCGTTTTCCTCTCATTACGTCACTATTTTAGGAAACACACGTTCGATTTGCTCATTTTTCTTCTCTCTTTATTACGGCCAAGCCCGTTAACTTCTGTGGATCCATGATGGGTACAGTTGGACTTGTCTTGTACTAGGACGAGCTTTACGGCCCAATTATGTCCCAATAAGTTTGTTAAGTTGACCTTCTCCTATAGACTTTCTTCCGCACCACTTCTTAAAGCCCAAATTACAGCCCAATAACAAATATTCTGCTCAACATCTACCAAATAGGAGATTGCTCAATGACGAGGGGAGTTTTAGCTGGGTTAAGAGAAGCTTGGAAAAGGGGATGGCGCAAAGTTGATCTTCAAACCGATTGTAAGGAAGTGTTGGATGAGGTGAGTGTGTCGGGGTTAATCAATAGGATGCACGCCGACCTGATAGATCAGGTAAAGGAGTTATCGAAACGAAATTGGCAAATTCAAATTTATCACATCTTTCGGGAAGCCAACATAGCAGCAGATAGAATGGCAATCATGAGATGCATCATGAATTAGCTTTGATCTATACCCTCGCTATATAAAAGAAACGATTGATATTTGCTACCCCTGAACAATCTATAGTATAAATGGCATTGGTCTTGAACAGTTAGATCTATAGTGTGCGGGCTTGGGCACTTCATCCGACAAAAAAAAAAAAAAAATCAGCTTTTGTGAGTGTGGGGAGTTGGGCCGTCAGAATGAGAGATGGGAAAGGGGGGCTGGAGTTGAAGTGGGAGCAGAGAGACAGATTTTACGGGAAAAGGGGAGAGAGGGTTGGGGACCGGGCCCTAAGGGCACGGGCTTTTTTCCTAGTATTACATATAAACAAGCATTGATTGCCATGTCGTTCATAGATTTCTCGTTTTTGCCCCATTAATACAAAAAAGATTCATACTCAAAAGATTCTCAAATCTCCCGTTTCGCTCTATGTCGTTACGTAAAAACAGGTTGCGAAGGATCTGATTCCCTTGGAATTGAAGTGGCGAAAGTCGGTTGCGGTTGGGGAGGCGTCTAGGCTGTATGAGAAGCATCTGAGGATAATTAACATTAAGGTGAGTCCGACAATCTGCGAGTCGTACAAAGAGAGCTACGGTTCCTGATTGTAGATCTAAATTGTTGTTTAGTTGTAAGTTAAAAGTACTCAAGTATATAAGTCAGTCCATGAATAGTGATCATTTTTACTTATGCTTTGTTAATTTGTTGATGATTTTACGGTTTAATTCGTGTTTCATGTGAATCTTAATTGATTGTAGTTGG
>JAOTQG010156518.1:0-18365 GCA_025631175.1 Iris virginica
GTGCAGTTGTTGCATTTTGCTCGGATGGACCATCACAAGTGAAGCTTCTAGAGGATGCCTGCAAGAAAGCTGGTTTTACCATTCAACTGGTGGAAGTTGTTCCTTCACGCCTTAATGAAATAGATATCAGAACCCTCTCATCGAAGTAATAAAAGATGTCGGAATGGATATTTCCAGTTTCTTTTTCCTTCAAAGTTGCTACCATGAATTTAGTAGAATGGAATCCTCTTGAATGCGGAAAAGTTGAATTTTCAATTTTCCATTTTACATGAATTTTACCATGAAATAGTAGCTGGATATTTCGAAGTATTAAGCTATAATTCCAAAATTGCCCACCTTCAACAAGACAAGAACTGAGTCAAAGATTGTTGAGTTCATCATCTCTATATCACCCACTTTCCAACCCACAATTTTTCATGCTAGAAAATCGATGAAGATCAAAGACTATGAAATTCCATACTCCAGCAATAGAACCAAAGAGGTCAAAAACATTGCTCAACACAAAAATGGACTAGACCCAGTACCATAGCAAATACTTTCTTCGTTTCGTTTTAATTGTACTGAAAGCGGTATTTTTTTCCCTAAATGGAGGGATCTCTTGAATCTTAAAAGAAAATCAGTTCTGCAAACAGTTATACAATTGAGAAAACAAATCCATATTGCAGCAAAAGAATGAAAGGTCAAAACATGTCCTAAATCTAAAAATACTACATCCAGGGTATGACAATGGATCTCTTGAATCTTAAGGGAAAAATCCACTGTTCAAACATTGATACAATTGGAAAAGCAGATCTCACGCAACAGAAATCTCGAATGCCTACATAGCAAGTTGGGATACCGGCGAAGTCGCATCTGGCCCACGGACTCACAATGCTAGGGCAGGAGCTAATAAGGAATAAAAGAATTTTTTTCTACATGAAAATAGAAAGGAAATGAATGTGATAGTCCAGAATACAGTTTGATTTTGATAGAAGAACTCTTGAATGGAAATGGAAAAGAGATGGAACTCCAGGTCCCATCTTATCTACAACCTTTTTCGCTCCGCCCTATGAGAATTTAGAAATCCGACTAGACGCTTTGATAGAGTAAGGGATCCGAAAAATGTACCATCACCGAATTTTGAATCGTGGATACATATAGATCCTGAAATAATACCCGTAGTTAAAAAAAAATATCGAATTGACTAGTTATCCGTAATCGTTATAAGGGATCCAATTGTTTGGACAGTAAGGAGCCCAAAAACAGATAAGGCGTAAAGCCCGCTGTAGCAAATGAACCGGGGAAAGTATATAGAAAAGAACTCTTCCCCAGGTATCGCAGATAAGGGGAACCCGATGGAATGGAATGAAACCAAAATAGAGAAAGATGGACTATGGAGAAAGAATCATATGGATCGGGAGTAAATACATTCACATATGCGCAGCAGTGGTTAGTTCGATGAGAAAAGGACTTAAATAGAGAAAGACGAGGGATTAGGGAAGAAGACCCCAACGGACTTGGAGAAAAATGGTGAAAGACTCGCAACTTGTACCTTAGGGGATGGCAAGAACATAGCCGGAGGACGGGAGGAG
Source organism: Iris virginica (assembly GCA_025631175.1). Taxonomy (NCBI): domain Eukaryota; kingdom Viridiplantae; phylum Streptophyta; class Magnoliopsida; order Asparagales; family Iridaceae; genus Iris; species Iris virginica. The sequence goes on from JAOTQG010156518.1 coordinate 1,572, forward strand.
TGACTTGAATCCGCCTTGGAGGATGTACTCGGGAAAGGACGGTGAGAAATGACAGAAATGGCAAATGTTATAGCATTGGGGATTTATATATTTGAGGGTATTTTGGGAGATGGAAAGTATTCCCATGTTTCTCTCATCTGGGATAGATTTATAACAGCTTTTGGGTGGTATTATTTAGCAGCCAAAAGGGGGGTTATCAATGGATTCAGATAATATAATCCAAGTGACAAAATTCAACCAAACAAAGGACCAGGATAAAGTAATGTTATCCCCCGATTTATCCTGTTACCAAAGTATACCATGTATGATTGTTATGGCAAATCCATTATAAATGAAACACACAGCAGACTGCCACAAGTAAGTCTCCGTATTAGCAATCTATGTCGAGCACTGCTTTGAAACTGAAACACAATTTTGCATCTAACTCAAGGAAGCACACAAGAAGTAAATCAACAATTGCAAAATGCAATAAGTGCATATTTTAAATGAATAAATACTAAGTCCAGTAATTGTACAGGTTCAACTTCATTATCAACTTCATCAGATCTTCAGTTCTCACAACCTAGTTTAGACTCAAAAACTAGCAGTATTTCGTCCATTCATCAAAGTGTTAGTTGAACTAGACAATTGTTGCTTAACTCATGGTCAGCCTTTCATCATTCACTATCTATATCCACATCCAAACATAATGAAATATACACAACAACAGGTAATGTAATTTCTGTTCTCTGCCCTCTACCCTAAATCACACTTACACTAATAATTAGATCAGACCATTCCAGATGCCCCATGAACCTGAACATTCAAGAACATGCTCATAAGTTTGTTAAATGAGACTCACTCTTCACATAACGATGCCATCAACTCTCGAGGCGACAACTCCCAAATTGGAAGATTTATAAATGGTTGTTTCATCCTCTCCTCTTGTGCACTGCACAACGCTTCGGCAACATTGCATAAATTAGAAATATCTTGAATGATGGCTTCCTGAGCTTCAACCTGCATAAAATCCATTCATATGAAGAATTAAGTCAAAACCCCAATTCTGTATATAACCCTCACAATACAATTATGCATTAAACCCTAAAATTTTGACTATGAAATATGTGCTCTTTGGTGGAAATGAAGTATCAGAATCCCAACAAAACAAAAAAAGTCAATTTCAGATGAAGATTTAATGTAGCAAATACCTGAGCATGGAGATCATCAACGAGCTGCCGGCAAGTAGATTCCGATGAATGCACAGGCCGTAAATTCGTGACGGTGGTTAAATCGGGCGGCTGTTGTTGCTGCTGCTGATTTAGGGTCTTTTCCGGGGTTGCCTTCAAGGTGTTCGACAAGTGTTCCCACTGGGTAATTTCTTCTTGATACCGTCTTTTCAGGTTTAGGAGTATTCTCTTCTTTCTATCGCGCCGAGTCCTCTCTTCAGCTTCAGGATCCGAGACGGGTGGAGCGGAGGAGAGACGGGGACGCTTGAGGCGCTTGTATATAAAGCCGTCGTCGTTGACTGGCTCCCATTCCTGCTCTTCTGCCGCTGCCGCCGCCCAGCCGGTTGAACTAGCCATGGCTGAGCGGGAAATTTTAAGAGGTTAAAAATGGCAAAAAAAATTGGTGAAATCTCTGACCTCGGAGAAAAGGAGAGGGAGTTCAAAGTTCAAATCGAAATTTGGGTCCAATTTTTTATTTTTTTGAAATGGATGCTCCGCCAGCACTCTAGTACTACTAACTACTACTACTAGTTTTGGAGTGAGCGTGCTCTTAGTAGAATCGTAGTAAAATGGGTCCTGGGTACAACTGTAGAAAGCGTGAAACTATTGCATAGTTGTACCTTGTTCAGTATTCTTTCTTATTTTATTTTAGGTTCACATTATGAATCTGATATGTTCGTATTTGATACCAAAGTCCGCTAAACTACTATTATTGGTATGATTAGAAACTTCACTTTTATATTAAAACAAACTAATATATTACCCTCTCATACCTAATATTGATTTCTTTTCAATTGATTTCAACTGTAAATGTAGTTTAATTTTTTTTTATCAAATGATGTGTTACTTTCTGTGTCAATTTTTTTAAAATTTTATATCAATTATTTAAAAGATAATCATAAAATTTAAAATATATATTATCCTTAAAAATAATGTCACAACAGATGATATACCATTTGAAATAGAATATTTCAACTCCAATAAATGTAACATTTTTCCTTATAATTAGTTAAAGTAACTTATCGAAGTCAGTCGGAATATTATGAGTTTCAAATTCAATTTGTTTAACTTTGTTGATTGTGCTACAATCGACTAGACAAGATCGGACACTACCGCATTCTTCTAAAATCAATCAAATTAGTGAAATTTTATCAAAGTCCTAATTCTTTAGGTTTTTACACCAATCGAACTGATTCAAGTTGGATTCGAGGCTCAATTCAATAAATAAATTCGAATCACGGCTCGAGTTGAGCTTGAAATGGAGTGTATGCTAATTTTTCTATCGAGTTGAGCCGCATTTAACTCGATTTTCAAAAAACATTGCTGGATTTGAATTCATATCGGAGAGCAAGAAAAAGTGAACACTTTAAAAAAAATATAGGGTACATTTTAATAAGCCGAAGCTAGATTTAATTCCAATTCAAAACTTAGGGGCAATTCCGTTCCGAGTCTGTTAAATTTGCAACCTTGGACTCGTTCCATTTATAAAGCCAAACTGAGGGCGCAAGGTGAACATACCGTCCGTCGGACAATGGCATCTCTCATCTTCCTCCGCCATAACCAAACCTTCATCCGACCCTTCATCCTCAACCTCAAACCCATTTCAGTAATGAACCCAACAAGCTCCTACTCCTACTCAACAACCGCAACCCCATACCCTCTCCAATACGACATGATCGTCTCCCGCCCCGCCAACTCCACCCCCTCCCGCCGCCGCCGCCGTCCCGTCAATTCCAGAACCCCCCACTCTCCCGACCCAAACCCTGACCCGAGCCCGGATTCTTTTCACGACTGGATCGATCGGAAACTAACCTCATCATCATCTTTAAACCAACCCCACTCAGACAATCACGATGAGATGGACAAGTCTAAGCAAAAGTATTATAACAAGAGGCAAAAGAGAATGTACGGTTCTGATTCCGACGACGGCCAAGGGAGTAACTCTCGGGGTGGGAGTAATTTTGTGGAAGTGAAGCAGGATGTTGTTGAGCTTCGTACATTGCACAAGAAAGAAGAGGAATTGTACTTCTATGATGCTTTCGCGTACCCGTGGGAGAAGGATAAGCATTATAAGATGGTTTATCAGTTGGAAAAGAAGTATTTCCCTGATCAGTGTTTCGATAAGGCATTTCTTGAGCCGGGTCAAACTAATAATGCTGGTACCAGGAAGGTTGAGAAGAGGGTCGCGGGGAGGGGAGGGCAGGTGAAGGATGAGAAAGGGTTGGTGTTTTTCGAGGAAGAGAGCGGAAGTAAGGATGCGGTGGAGGTGAAGGTGGAGAAAGATGTGAAAGTGGAGATTACTGAGAAGAAGGTGGAGGAGTTCTTTAAGTGTTTGAAGAAAGTCCCCAATAAGGATGGAGGTGATGTTGCTAGTATGGAGCCGTTTGTTGCGACTAGAAGTATGGGGCTTCCTTCTAAATGGGATAGCCCGAGTGGGACCGTTGTTTTGATCAACAAACCTAAAGGTGTGTTTGCCTATTCTTTGGAATGCAAAGATTGGTCCTTTGATAAACTCTCAAAGCTTATGGTGTGCATTTTTGTTAATTGTGTATTCATTGATATTGGTTGCACTTTATATTAAAAATCTAAAATGAGCAACTTCATGGGTTGGGTAACCTATGTGCATTGCCTGAAAGGGGAACTATACTAAAAGTCCTGTACTTTTCTTATGAGCACTATTTCCTTTTCGTTCTTTGAGGAATGTGCACTGTATCAGAAAACTATCTGGAAATAAATAGTGCCAGGCAGTCAGGCTCCCAAATTCCCGTCCAGTGAATTTGAGTTTGGTTTTGTTTGAAGCACATGAATATTAACTTTTGCTACTTTGTAGATGTGATTCATAGTAGGAATTAGGAATTCCAAGTTAACTTTACCTGCAATTTACTACTCCCTCCATCCCAACGTGAGGGACACTTTTTGTTCTTGCTCACTCATTTTGGGATGGAGGCGGTGCTAGTTTTGTCTGAACTTTTCACTCTGTTAGCTGTTGAACTAGTTGAAAGGATCATTAATCAGTCATATCACGAGGCTTACTAAAGATTTATATTCATGTTGAGTTTAGCTGTTGATTTGCTGGTCTATTATAGTTTGCATGTTTTCTGCTAATTGGATGAGTAGCTAAACTGATGTCTCGACATTTTCAGTTAGATTTCTGCGACCTTTCTTGTTATATTTTCCCCCTCTTACCCATAGCTTGCTAGAGATTCCTAACGGTTGTCTTATGATAATGTAATTCATTGGACGTAGAAGCTAAAATTAAAATCATGCATTTCAAGCTTCTTTGCTACAATTTTTTTCCTTCCTTTAACTTCTTTTTTGTAATCCTCGCTTTGCCTAACTCCCTGCAATGTCACTTACAGGTTGGACTTCATTTACTGTCTGTGGAAAGCTCAGACGTGTGGTCAGTGTGAAAAAGGTAAAAGTTCCTTGTAGGATCCTGATGGCCTGTTGTATATGGTTACATTAGATGTTCTTCCCAATAGGTGAAAAATACAGGTTGGGCATGCTGGGACACTTGATCCTATGGCAACTGGTTTGCTGATTGTTTGTGTTGGTAAAGCTACAAAATTGGTGGACAGGTAACACTTGCAATATCTGCTTCACAATTCATGTAACACTCCGTTCGTCCCAAAGAAATAGCCACACTTTCCTCTTTTGTTTTTCCCCAAAAAAGTCCCATTTGTAGAAAGGGATAGAAGTTTAATGCAACTTAAGGGAGAGATGGAGAAGTAAGTTACAATATTTAAAATCTTGACTTGTTAGATATTACTGCTACTTTTTCTGGAACAATGGGAATATTTGGCTGTTGGAGTTTCTAAAGGTTTTTAATATTTTATGGAAGATATCAAGGTATGATCAAGGGTTATAGTGGAGTTATCCGTCTGGGGGAAGCTACCTCAACTCTTGATGCTGACTCACCGGTGCGTTTATATCTAGAAAAGTTTTTGTTTCGTACTTAAGTAGATAACTTATGTCCCTTCTCCGAAACATGAAACAAAGAGGAGTGAAATCATTTTGGACATTTTCCACTCTACATATATGGCAAAGTTGTGTATTAGGCACCTTCAGTTTTATTTACTACTTGCTGTGTTGGATTTTTGTATCTTTATCAATTGCTTGTGGTGAGTCCTAACTTGTTTAAATTGTGAACCTAAAAATGGAAAAATTATTCTGTTATCCTACATTCCGATGCGGATTTACGGAAATGAAACTAAGCAATCTGAAGATATTTTCATACTTTTCCTGATGCATATCAATTTCAAAATAAAAGGTAAAAATTTATTTTCTAATGGATTTACATTTCATGTTCAAACTCTGTAGAGTAGGCAAAAAAGTAAGACAAAAATTGTGACAGTATGTCTCATTTTTCTCTCAAGGAAAGAAGTATATTGCCTTTTGAGTAGACCCATGAAAAATATAATAACTAGTAAATCTTAAGGGCAATATTTTACATCATATGCTTAGTACAAACGTGCCATAACGTCAACTAGATCACGGAGATTGAAGGATAATAACCAGTAAATCTTAAGGGCAATATTTTACATTATATGCTTAGTCCAAACTCCAAAAGTGCCGTAACGTCAGCTAGATCACGGAGATTGAAGGAAGTTCTGATAATGAGACACAAAGCCTTCATAACTTTTATATTATGCAAATTCCTTTAGTTATTCCAAAGGTGTAACTTTGTTTTGTACCATTTGATTGATTAAAGTGCTGTTTTCTTAAACTACAGTTATAGATCTTGCAAATTTGTATCTAATTACATCTTGTCCTTAATTTAGGTGATCCAGCGTGAGCCATGGGAACACATCAAAGAGGAGGATATTAAGAGAACTGCTGCATCATTTTGTGGGGAGATATGGCAAGTCCCTCCCATGTTCTCAGCCATAAAAGTAAGGCTTCCTGCTTTATTATGTTGTGACTCAATACTGAAACATTGACAGATGGTTCTCTTGGAGACAGATCCTCTATGTTCAGAAAATGTTAAACATCATTCAAAGATTATGTAACATGCATCTCACGGGCACATAGAAAGATTGACATAATAAGCAATCATACCGGGTTTTGAGTACCCTATTGTTCATTGTGATTTAATTTTTTGAATCGGGTTTCATGTAAAGAATATCTAAGAACTAAATCCTCTTATCGTTTTACGGCTCTCTAATGAACAAGCTTGGTCTTTGGAAAGCAGTGATCAATAACTTCCATGTCTTCATAATATGACAGGTTGGGGGTGAGAAAATGTACGAGAAAGCAAGAAGAGGAGAAAGTATTGAGCTTGCACCAAGAAGAATTTCGATTTTTCACTTTGATGTAGAGCGAAGTCTAGAGGACAGGTTAGAAGTTAGCTGGATTTTTGTAAATGCTCTTGATGTCATGTTTACAGTTTCTAATCAAATGACCAGATTATTGACTTGCTGTTTATCTGTTCTCATAAGTTGGTGTAATTGCTTTTAATGAGATAGCAGTTGAAAACTTGAAAGTCTGTCCTAAAACCTGATCTCTCCTATGTGCAGGCAAAATGTGATATTTAGGGTGACATGCTCAAAGGGGACGTATATTCGGTCTCTTGCTGTTGATTTTGCAAAGGCTCTCGGCAGGTAAGATATTTTGGTTCAATAATTTTTTTATGTGCATGATATATTTTTAGGGAATTTTAAATATGAACATCAGCAATGGAAACTACTTGCAATATAAAAAATGAGTGGTGCTAGAGGCACAAAAGAGATACAATGACTTTGACACCAAATGAGGTGGAGTCCTATGTGGCATTACAGGTCGCACTTAAACCCATTTGCAAAACAACCCTTCAATCAACCATGGTTAAATTCCTCGCTAAGTAAATATTATAAAAAGGGTTAATTTAAGATTTTGAAAATTCTCACTGTATCAAATGACCTTCATGGATTATGGATCCATTACTTAGTTAAAATCCCTCCTCGTATACTTATAGTCGCCGAATCACCTTTGTGCCCTCATCTATTCCCCTTCTTCTTCTTCTCCAACCTGCTCCCCTTCTTCTTCTCCAACCTGCCGCCCTTACCATTAAACACAAACCCAAAAATTCTCCTCTCAAATAAAAAACACAACATATCTTACTGCAACCACCATCGCTGCCTTACTAATTTCCATCGCCGACAGCACAAACTATCGTCGCTACCATCAGTATACTCTCTCCCTCTTGCCTCCCTCTCTACGATCAACATCCACTACCCATCGCCGCCCCGCAGTCAGTACTCTCTATCTCTCTCTCAAACTAGGGTTCAACAACTTATATCTGCAGTCTCCTCTGCCCCTTCTCCACCTCCTCAGCCACTTATCTGCAATCTTTAGTTTCCAAATCCGCCACCTACACTACCATCATATCCTTTGTTTACCCCTCATTTCAATCTCAAATCTGCAGAAGTGATGTCAACAAATTGAAATTGATAATCAATGAATTGGGCATAAATTTTGGGAGGGAAGGCGGACGGAATGAATCTGACGTGTGGTGTATGATGTTACCAAGAGGTAAATCCAGATCTGAGAGATATTAAGTGGAGGAGAAAGGTGGAGCCCATCCTCCTTGTTTGGTGTTCGTATCAAGGGATTACCATTAGAGAGAAAATTTGAATTTTCAAAGCTTCGACGAATTGGGACTTGAGAAGGCATATATGTTCGAAATTTCTTTGTAAATTTATGAACTCATCGACCTTAGGGATTTCTCCGGTACATGCTTACAGTGACGAAGTGATAGTAGTATTAAGAAACCAAGTTAAGAAATAAAGTTTGAATTATTCTTTAAGAAATAAAAGCGCTAATAGCTGGATTCATGATTAAAAATTTTGATTAAATTTTGAATCTAATTTTAACCAAGGTTGGTTGAAGGGTTTGCTAGTAAGTGATTTAAAGTGGGACCATTTAAGCCACATAGGACTCCCAATCGTTATATGGAGTGCTTTAATGCACATAAAGGTTATAAAATATGCACATAAAGGTTATAATTTTCGTAGGACTCCACCTCATTTGGTGTTAAAATCTTTGTATCTGTTTTGTTGATGTAGCACCGCTCATAGAAAATCAGTAGTTTGAAATTGATTTTGTCCCGAGTTTAATGGTTTTGAGTTATCAGCGGAAGCTGAAGTATTTCTGATTTTCTTACATTTGCAGTTGTGCTCATTTAACAGCCCTGCGAAGAGATTCAATTGGTAAGGCCCATTTCCCCAAACTTTCTAGTCTCAATGAAATTGATGTTTCTCAATATTTGTGTAGCTCTTATGTTTGTCGGACACCAGCAGTAGGATTGGCTACTGCTGCTGTCCCATAAGCCATAGTATATGGTTGATTAATTTCTTCTTTGGGTACAGGGGAATATTCAGCAGATGATGCTTGGGAATTCAAGGAGTTGGAAAAAGCTGTCACCAAAGGTTACTTATGAGTGACCCATTCCGTTGCGTCCCATAAGGGATGAACCTAATATGCCTGACGAAAACAGGTTGGGGGCGAAATCCCTGAAAATCGAACCTATCAATGGAGGAATTTTTGCAGCAGTCTGCAACGCGCATCTGTTTTTCCCTTTCTTTTCTTTTCACCCTTTATTTGATTATTTATTTTATTTTGAGCTCTTCTGTATCTTTCAGTGTCCTTCCTAAATCTTCCCAGAAAGCTTGCAGTTACAGTAAAAGTCAAAGCAGTGTAATTCTTTATATTACAAAAGGGTCAAGGTGGCCTGGCATTTAAGAGATACATATACGCATATTTCCACGCATTCTTGCTAGGAGAGACAACACCGAATTGGCGAGGATTGGAATACCTAGTATTTTTGTTCTTTTTCGTGTTCAAATTCTGCTATGGATGATTGTGGAAATGATTTCATCATTCCATATAAGTAATACGCTCGTTACTACTTAGCAGAAGGTCACGAGCAGCCAGGAAAAGACAGCGGAACCAAAAGGAAAGAGAAGGGAAAAGAAAATAAAGGCTACTATTAGGCAGAGACTTGTTCCAACATGAGCTACATAAACCAAAAGCAAAACTAGAAATGTGACTCTTAGTTCTACCAACATTTTTGTTGTGATGACAATCAGCTCACTAAGGCCTCGTTAGTTGTGGAATTAGGTGGATCGATTCCCAGGGCAGTGAAATAGGCTCTCTCAGCAGCAACCATCCGATCTTGAAACATTGTCCATTCTCTTCGACACCTCTCCCTCACCTAGCACAAAAATGAAAATCATCACGTTATGAGCGATTAAGGTGATGCACGTGCATGGAAAGATAATACAGCTGGATGACTAAATACTTGGTACATACCCCTTCCCATGGCGCCTTTCCGTTCTCTGCTTGGCCCTGGTGACAATATAACAAGTGAGACCAATTATTCCACTTAAAAGAGTCCAGATCAGGCAATTGGGAACTGGGCTTACCTGGTTCCCAAGTGAAGGAACCGTTTGATGAACAATCCATTGAGCATCTACGACTCCTATTTTCTCATGAGCTGGCTGTTTCCAGTAAACATTCGCCAGGGATACATAAACTTCAGTTATCGTCATAAGCAGGAGATGCCACATTATCATAAGTACACCATCGTGTAACTCACCTCTACGCATTTTCTAAGGGCAAAATCAAGGCCCCATCCATGGACCAAGTCATTCTGTAGATAGAAAATAAAGATTGTCAGACTTATGAGAAAATCCTCACAAATGGTTACAGGAAAAGGTGACTAACCACCCCCACCCCCTTTCCCCTCAACATACACAAATAAATGTCCTCCAAGAACACAAAAAAGGAGTGAGAATGACAAAGATAATGCTCATGACCTGAATCATGCTCCAAACACAGCGCCAGGCATCACGAGAGAACACGGGTGCCATTATCTCAACAAATCTGTGTAAGAAATCCTTTTGTAAGAACAACTACAATCTGACCTATCCAACAACATAAATAAAGCACAGCCATCATTAACGAATCAAATAAACGCATACATACGCTGCACATGGTGGCAAATGTGGGTCAGCACACCAGCCGTATCTTTCCTCTGCTTCTCTGAGAGGGTAAATTATAATATACACACAAGTCAAGCACAGGCAAACTGACTCATCTGATAATGCACGAGACTATTTCTGTAAACACTGACGTCCTTACTTGTGAACTTCACTATCATCACGCTTCTTGGTCATTTGCCATGTTAATCCACTGTTTGGAGCCAAACCAGGCTGTGAAATCTCTAATCCATGTTTTCTTACCAGTTTTATGTACCTGCACCCATATGCATTAAGAATCTTAGAGAACTTCCTTTCTACAAGTAATCTTTAAATAACCATAGAAAAGTAGGCTTCTTTACTTTTCTGCATCAAAGTCCTCCAATCCGAGGTCCTCGTCCCAGATGAATATGAAGTCATAGGGTGCAACAATATCAGGATGTAAGAATCGTTTGGCATACCACCTAGAACCTCAGAAATTTGCATAAATCAAATGATTGACTCAGTTATTTTCATAAAGTTTTCATTTTTCTCTTTGTTTCTCAGGATTGAAAATAAAAAGGAAAAGATGAAAATGAACCATTTCGTTTGCTTTAGAACACTGATATGAATAGCCCTCTTTGACCACTCAAGATCATTCCATTCACTTGTCCGTCCGTCGTAGTGAAACAGCAGAATCGAAAAGTTCTCTGAGAACTGTAAAGGTTGTCATCTCGCATGGCTCACATACATAATAAACTTGCACAAACAGAGGATTACATTCCAACCTTTTTCACAGCTTTATCGATATTGTCCTTCTGATCGTAACCAACTGTAAATGTTACTAGGTATCTTGGTTTGATGGTCAAGTCCTGCACATTTCAGCCTATCAGATAGTTACTAACTAATAGACTCAAGCAGTTAAGGATTTTTCATCACAAAAAAACCATAGACCGCGATGTTTTGAGTAAATATCCTTAGAGAAGCATTTGCCAGAGATATAGAGCAACTTATAATAAGAATCGTGAAGTTCTTGAAGTTGGCATAAAAAGAGCTACCACAAATCTGGACCTAATTGATATATTTACAGCATCAATGTGAATCTACGCAATCAAAAAAGTACATATCTGGTAAAAGACAAGGATTCCTCATGAAATCATTGCCACTTTAAATGCTAAGACTGTAGCCTCTGAAAGAAACACTTTTTCGAATTAGCAAGAACATTATTATTATGTAGGGGAAGCAAGATATGGTCACGCTACTTTAAAAAAAATCACCACCACAGACTTATGAGTATGATGCTTCTCTAAACATGTTCGTCACTTTCAGAGTACTTAACCTTTCATCAATTTGCTTGTTTGATCACACAAGGAAAGATTTTCATCCACCCTCAATCTAGTAAACTTCAAATGAAGTTTGCTTTATCATTGTCATTTCTTTGCCGTAAATTAAAAGTGAAACATTCTTATTGTTGGAATAATTGATACCATGATAAGGATTTCGTTTACAGCATTTATTATGACTTTAAATTGGAGTATGTCACTGGTCAAATGAACAAATTGCGCCAAATGAATCATCCTATAAGGGTCGTGACAGAAGATACATACCTCATGGGGCATACCCCACAATCTGCGGAGGTAGAAATCAGACTCCGAAACAATAACACCTGGAGGTAGTCTTTCAGCACCTCGAGGATTAGTTGGAACCCAGATCTGCATTAAAACTATTTAGTTATTAATACGTTAACTGAGGATCTTTTAGGTCATAAGATCTTTGAAAATTATCAGGGTAAACCAGGCTAACCAGCTGAAGAAGAAAATGCCAATATGTAATATTGTTAAATGTAATTATTGCCATCTATCACCTGAAAGGGGAGGGGGGGGGGTGGAGAGATAGTTAAATCTAGTTCTTGCTCCCCTGTTTACACGGTTGAATTTTCCTATTCTTCTGTATACTCAATGAGATACTTTGGGAAATGGAATAATATTTTTCTGCTGTGGGGTTATTTTTTGATTAGTCCACTGCCTAGTAAATTGATAATGTTTAGATAATTGGAAAAGAATCAAGAAAAAATGAAATAATCGGAATTGATTGATATATTTCTTGACCAAGCGTGTCAGTAATTGAGAGAACATACATCGCAACCCTTTACAGATTGCTGGTACAAGGCTGTCAAATTGTTGATGCCCATAACTCCTTCAGTTGATGCCACATTCAAACAAACCGGCTTTATCTATTAAGAGGATTTTGGGAAGAGGTGCTTGGATGAGAAACCCGAATGAAAATCCGAGTACGTGATGCTCGAAATGTTACAAGTATAAGAAAACTGTCAGTTTAAAATACTATTGACCGAGTTTCTTATTTGTTTGGTGTTGTTCTGATAATTCCCTTTCAAAACTAAAGAAGATAGAGGTCCCCTTTTCCAAATACTTACAGAAAGAAATGAAACTCTTTCAAGGAACCTAGCTAAAGAAGTTTAAAAGAATCAACCAGTAAAGTCACTGGCAAGTGTTTATTGAAAATTTAAGGATTCACTAATCAAGATATGAAATGCTGGAAAATTAGAAGAGAGGGGATTTTTCATCTTCCATTAGTTACTATAATCATTGGGATATTTAAAATGAAACAATGGAGAGACCATCTCCTCCTAGTCGTCTTCGGTCTACATTTAATCAAGCACTTAACCATTAGATTAGGTAAGCTAATGGTTGGAAATAGTAATAGAGATAATCATGGTCATGCAAGAAGATGAAAAGAAAAATGTCCAAGTGCTATAATTGTATTTTTAAAAACTATACTAACCTCAGTTTTATCCAAGAAAAAACGAAGAAGATGAACTACTTAATTAAGAATGTTTGTAGAGCTGACAGAGCCGTGTACCTTTGCTTAAAGGTAAATCAGCCAAAAGAAAAGGGACATTCACCTTTGTATTATTAGGCTTGTGCGCTGTACCCTTGTTACCCTTTAGAGTGGACAAAACATTCAAGAGTGCTTGGGTTGAGAGGCCTGAGTACTTGTCCTCTATGTAACTGAGATCAATGGACGGAAAAACGGTAGATGGCAGGTTCATCTGCTTCAAACACGTATATACATCACGTTACTTTCAAACCTCTTTACTGTGATGTAGAACAAAGTGTAACATCACCAGCATCCATATAGCCTAAATACGAAATGTAGAGAAACATACCTTGGTCAATGAAAGAGTTGGAAAGGATACTCCTAGAAAGAAGCCAAGCACAACACCAGTAAACGTTGTTACTATAAGCCTCATGGTCTCATTTGGTCTTCTTAAAGTTCCGCTGCAACGGTAACATTGCTATAGTGTTTAGCACATATGATATCATTATGTATAACGGCAAGTACATTTGATGGGTAAATGCTCAAAAGACCTAAAAAGAAAAACTATATGAAACTAATGGCAATGATCTTTGAATCAAAAAATTCCCGAAAACATCAAAGGATAGACACATTCAAGTTTTGAACCTTCGGGTAGTTGTTCCCATAGTATATAGAATTGCCTGATTTGGAATAGCTAAACCAATAGCTGCAACCTCTCAAAAGAAGATATGATCCACATAGTCAACCTTCAAGTTTCCACTTCCTCAAGTAAGAAATGGCTAGCCTCATCACAGTTGGACCAACCCTAAAACTGGAAAATGAAAAGGCAAACAAACATAAAAGCAAAAGTTGTAAGACAACTCAAAGTTGTGAACTTTCATATATTCACACTCGAATGAGCATATGCCTAGTGAGCCTTGAGCTCTTATTATCTTCTTAGCAAAACGGGGACAAAACCAAGGCGCATCATAATGTACAAACACAACAAGGGACCAACCAAACCATTACCCGTTGCACCGATCCAATTAGAATTTAATTCATCGAGAAAATATTTCTACATGAACCAAGATACTTCAAATGTACGATTGCCTGAGAATAGTTCCCTCTTTGCCACTCACCAAGATGAAAATTCTATTTTGAGACATATTAGTCAAAGAGCCGCATCTACAAACTCAATCTAACAAATTTTATGATATCCCAAATTTACCATGATAAAGTAAATCAAAAATCAGCAAAACTATGCTACTCCTTGAACTACAGGCAGTTACGACATTTATATTGATTATTTTAAATAAATTAAAAAAAAAAAAAAAAAAAACTCATTGACAAACAAAGTTTTCCAAATCTAATTCTGTTGAAACAACACGAAAATAACAGAGTTCGCTCTAATTCATTTCATCACGAAGCATGCGTATAAATATTAATTCAGATTTAAAAACAGCACCATAATAGAAAATGATAAATGAAATCGCATTTCATAATTCAAGACGTTGAACGAGAAAGAGAATTTCACTAACCTTGAACAAAAGGGGAAAAAGGAACCCCGCAAACCTAATCCCTAGAATTCAAAACAGCTTACGTTCAAACTAAGAATCGCCAGAAAGAAAACAAAAATCAGATTTAAGCAGGTGAGGGTGGCAGAAATTTTACGAAATTTACGTCGGACTTTGATTCAATCAAAAAAAAAAAAAAACAGCATTAGCGAAGAGACGGGAATTAATTCTTCCGTCGGAGTTCTCGAAGAAAGACAAATTCCTTATTCTCGTGATTTCAAATTGTGATGATGATGTTGTACGTCGAATATATGATTGGATGAATTATTACTCCATTAAGTAGTAAGATTTAATTAACAGAAACTTAGGCAGGCATACTGCGGGCCCGGACAGTTCAGGATCATCACACGTGTACGTTGATTAAAGATGTCCGTCCAGTGATCTTGCCGTGTGCCTGATTTCTACAGTAAAGTTCTCCCCCTTTGTTTATACTAGGACCTTAACAAAAGATGCGACTTTTTGGGGGGTTTCATTCGGTACCATAATTTCGGGTTGGACTTTTCCCAAATTGGATGCTGGACTTTTTGTTTTTTCAGGCCGTCTGACAAATTTGGAATATGAATTTTCAATTTTGTATTACTCTTTAAAGAATTAAATAATTTGTGATGGAAGAAATATGGTTGATCATATTATTATTTTTCACCATTTAGTATATAAAACTACTGTAAGTCTGTCTGTATTTGAGAATACGTGAATTTATTTTTTAATTAAAAAAATTAATATCATAAAATAATAATATTATAAATATTTACAGTTCACATTTAAATATAATAATTAATTTTAGATACATAGTAAAAATGTTAGTTAATATTTGTAATTTATAATATTAGATCATTTTACTGTTTAACAATTTATAGTAAAAACTTGAGTATGGCACAGTGTTTGAACAAAGAAATTCTGTCATTAATTTTAAGTAGGAACTACAGTAATTAAAATCATATATTTTTCATACAATTTAGAGCAAACATCGTTAAGGTTCGTTAATCTTTCGAACAATTTATTAAAAAGAAGGATCGACAGTCGTTAAATGGCTCAAGAGAATAAAGAACTAAAATCACAAAAAAAAGAGAAAGAAATAATAGTTAAGTTTTAAAGTACAATAAGATTACTATTTCATATAATTGTTCAAAAATTGAGCCCTTTTATACTCTAAATGTACTATCGAAGAAATATAAATTGTTAACCATGGCACGGTGTTGTAGAATTAAATTTTAGAAATTGAGATTTGAAAAAACAAACTAGAACAACAACATTAAAAAATAAATATATTTTCGATTAAATTTTTTCTTTTACTTATATTGCAAACAACCACTTTGGAGAAAACTATCTCGAACATATCACTAACGCAACAAAATGCTTCAATTTTGCAATACTTTGTAATCTTAAAAACTACAAAGTCAACTTCAAAAAATTGGAAAGAGAAAAGTGCGAGGAATAAAACTGTATAGAAAATGAAATAACTTATACTTATATATACGTTCACAAATCACATTTATTCTTTTAGAATATCCTTTTTATTAGGCCAAATAATAATATTAATGTTTTAAACATAAATTTAAATGGTACGTTTGGATGAGTGGTTTATTGATTTGATTTTTGTGTTTTTGTAATAATTACAGTAAAAAGTAAGAGAGAGAGATAGAAAAATTGTAGGACCAATGAGAGAGAAAAAATCAAAAATCAAAAAGCCTGAATGAAAATCATCCAAGAGAACACAACCATAATGTTTTTTGAATCATAACCATATAGTCGTCGATTAAGGATATGAGTTGGATTTTCTGTTTCATTTGATGTCTCGTCCTCCGTTCTATTACTTTTAAATATTGACACATATGCTGAAATTTAGAATTTAAAATTTTAGGGTCATCTTTTAAACGGTTGAAATAAAATTTTAGAAATATGAGATAAAAAATGAGACACTGTTGGGTGTGACTCTCAATTGATTGATCTGCTGCCATGGACGCTGGGACGTCCGGTGCAGTTTTGAAGAAACTGAACCTCTGCCTCGAGCATCGGGACGCTGGGTTGGGCGTCGGGACGCCATAACAGCGTCGGGACGTCGAGTGCTGGGACACCATTATAGCGTCGGGACGCTCGGCGCTGGGACGACAAAAAGGCGCTGGGACGGTGGCGATTGCAAGACGGTGGCGATTGCAGCTGGGTTATGGACAGTCCAAGTTAGGCTTGTATGCAGTCTAAAGTTGCAACTTGAAGGTGGTCTAAGATAGTGGCTTGGGCGGAAGTCAAATACGGCAGCTT
>JAOTQG010156629.1:0-18362 GCA_025631175.1 Iris virginica
CCAAACCCTAACCCCACTCTCTCTCTCTCCTCTCTCTCTCTCTCTCCACACTGTCATTTCTGTCGCCCTCACTTGCGACTTTCTCCCCTCTCCCACCACCCCCACACTCTTTCTCTCTCTAAAAAAAAACTTAAATTAGGGTTTCTTTTCTATTCTTTCCCCCCCCCCCTTTTATTAAATTAAAATTTTAATTCGTGGACCATTATATTTAGTCCAATCCAGTCCCAGATGAGTGCTGCCACCACTAGCAACATCAACAACATCAACAACAGTAAGGCCCCTGAGCCTGAGGAGGGGGATCCTTCTTCTTCTTCCTCTCCTATCCAACCTTCCAAATCACCCCCGCCGGAATTGTCTCCCGCCGAAGCCGACCCTGCCGACGTTCCCATGGAGGATGATTCTGTTAATCATCCCGCTACTGTCTTCTGTATTCGCCTCAAGCAGCCTCGCTCTAATTTGATACACAAAATGAGCGTTCCTGAGCTCTGTCGCAATTTCAGGTCCTTTATAATTTTCAAATTCTTCTACTTTTTGTTCTGTTTTCATAGCTCTGTATGATCCGATTGTTTTTAGCTGCTGGAAGATTGGATTGCCAGGTTAAGTGTGATGCTACTTTTATTCGATTGTTGCAGCACACGTCTCTTTAACATCATATGATTATATTAGTTATTGGAAACTTATGAATAACTGGATTGGTTGTGCACGGGCTTTTGAGGAGTATTTTTCTACTAATTTTTGTAGGAAATCCAGAAGCGATTCTTATAATTCAAGTTGCATTCAGCTTCTATGTTTGACTTGAGTTCGGGCTCTTCTATCGTGCAGTAACCTAATGGAATTACTATGGCATACTAAGTGGTGCCAAAATTTAGCACTGCTAAGAAAAGTTGCGAATTGTATGAACGAAGAACTTCCCTGGATACTGAAAGATACCAGACATACAAGCAATTGAGCAAGCAAACATAATAACCACTATATTGGTTTGCAAAAATCATTGATCAGTGGTGGCTGACCAAGGCTGCTGTAGCAATGGTGGGTTTCACCCTTATGGTTGAGACTGTAATGTTCTTGGTCCTATGCCTCGAAGACATGACATGCCATCCAGATTTTAGACCAAATTAACTTCTAAAAGAGATGAGCTTAATGAATTATCGCTAACCACGAGATTGATTAATCCTGATATGGCTCTTAGATGAATTATGGAAGATTCTGCACCATTGAAGTGTGGACTTAAGCCAAGATTAACGATAGAGATTCTGTTTTCTAGCAATAGTTTCTGTCTGCTCATATACGATTATGCAAATCAACATTCTCGAAACACCTTTTTTTTAATTGAGGAGAATAAACTTGGGATGGATCTTAAAATACTCTTTCTTAACAAAAAGCAACACCACTAAGGATGGAACTCATGTAATTTGGCCTAGATTTGCATAGTATGGGAACCTATCTGCCTGAGGTCTCATGTTATGGTAAACTTAAAGACATTTTCTCTAGCTTTAAGTCCTGTTGGACTATTGTGCAGATATTTAGTTTGTGATAATTTACTGTCACTTAGTTTTGTTTTTTAATGCTGTTCTTACCTTTAGCTTATTAGAGCAGACACATGACACATGACACATGACACATGACACATGACACATGACACATGACACATGACACATGACACATGACACATGACACCCAGATTCATTTATTTGCATCATTTTGTTTGCCTACCTTTCAAACGGCCCCGTTCAGATAACATCAAATGATCTAGATTTTAGCAAGCGCTTTACTCATCTGAAGTCAAAGCAAAGATTTCCTGAATCTCCGTAACCAGAAGGAAAATATTCTAATACTAAAAAAGAACTCTTCAAATATTCCGAAGTGCTTACCTGTCATTGCGCTGGAACAAATTTGACATCAAACATAGATATTGGTTCAAAGGGTGTCCATTGAATTCTCACTATCTTAGGTATATTTCTCGATGGCTGGCCTGTTACACCACCCCTCTTCAAGTTTATTCTCCAAGATAATTCATGCTTTAAAAATCGTGATGGGTTTTAACTCCAAATGATAATTACTTTCCACAGCATAGATGGAACCATCTAGGTTAGTGTTTAGTAGAACTCAATAAAATTGTAAGCAAGTCTTATAGAGTTAACCTCCTTTTGGTCTTTTGCTAACTGCGATTGAAAGCAGGAAGGAAGCTGTAGTGTCAATGACATATTGAGTGCCCATTATTATGGATGAGATATGTGGATTAAAAAAAAAATGTAAATAGATTAATGTTACTTGCTAAATATATTGATGCAGAATGTGTTATAAAGTCCATACTCATTACTCCCAGGTCAAATGTCCAGATCTAACATACAGTAGAGGATTCCAAACTAAGGATTTGTAAATCAGTTATTTTAAACGACCAATTGTATTACATCAGAAGTGCTTATCAAAAAAATCACATTAGAAGCTTATGAGTTGGGAAATACGTACTTGATCGCTGTTGACGTCGTAAAATTATTCTAATGCGTGAATGCCCAATCCAAAATAGAAAATACAGTGAAGTCATATGCATGTATGCCATCTCCCTAGTTTTGGTGGAGTATGAACTATTTAGGCAGCATTTAATCCATAGAATCAGACAAACCTTTCAAAGGTGAAACATTTCTTTCTGATATTGACTTTTAAACTCTAGGCGTGCTTTCTGCTACAAAATAAACAGTAAGTGTATTTGATCAGCAATATCACAGTACAAAGGGGAAGGTTACCCCAGTAACCCCCTAATATGTAATTGATCATCAATTCAGTAAAAAAAAACACATCCGTATAATTACATTTTAACTCTTTTGATGTATTCTCCTAAGAGCAGATGCAAGTTATTCCTTACTGTTGCTTGTGAATCAAATGTCCCCTTTTTGTGTAAATTCTAATATTTTCTTTTTTGTTTTCCACTCTTTTGCTGTCTTACCAGCGCTGTTGCATGGTGTGGGAAGCTAAATGCCATAGCATGTGCATCAGAAACGTGTGCAAGAATTCCAAGGTGCTGATAGTCTTTCCAGCTATATTCTCTGGATGACTTGTTTGTTGAGATATGCATAATAGTGTAAGACATATATAATCTATGATTTGATGGGCATGGAAACATTATATATCCGTGTTTGAGATGTGTGACTACATGCCTAGACACACGAAATCAGGATTTCTAAACACTTGAGGATTTTGCCTCATGAATTGCCAACTTAGGAATCTGGTTTTTAATATCTTATCAAGATATGTTTAGAAAATAGGATTCCCTATGATTCAAACAAACTATTTTGATTGAACTGACACAGTTTAAAGCGCCATTCAACTTTATTAAAATCTACGAACTTTTGGACAAACTTGTGTGGGTCCAGAAAAAGCTTGTGGTCACAAACCTTCCTTTTCATTCCCCAAAAGGAAACTTTTCATGATGGATCTTTATGGATCAACTGAAAGAGCATATTGTATTCTTAATTTTGAACCCCGTGCATTGGATTTTTAGGATTGCTGTATTTGATGCCACCTGCCACATGTCTATGTCTTCACTCTGATTCTACAAAAATCTGTATATCATGCTACCTTACTGTCATAGATTACATTGGAGTAAAGGAGCTGTAGAGATCATTTACTACACCTTTGTGCATTTGGTATTTTTTGCTGTAGCTTTGTAATGGAACAAAGATGATAAACGGTAAATGGACAAAAAGATAAGAAGGATTGCATGTGATGACTTGACCTTTGATCGCCTGGAATGATGGAAAAGGATTCATGTAGCCGATCTTAATTGATTGGGACAGGTTGAGTTGCTAAGGTCCATATATAATCAGTTGAATTGTTGTGTAAGGTGTATGATCAAATGCTTAGGCGATCCTCACGATCCGTGACTCCTCATTTTTGATGGAATGCAACACCTGCAAGCTAAAATAGGAAGTTTCAAAGTGAGAGCGGCTTAGATGGAGGCTTATAAGGTGTCTTAAGGGTTTTGATTTCTGTCATTAACTTACTCCCGGAAGTTTTCCATCATGGATTATTGTTTGTGTTGCAAGGCTAAGTATATTGTTTGAGGTGGCTATCTATAGCTTTCTCTAAACACCATGGGGAAACTGGTTGCTATTGCTTTGAATATCCTAAAAAAAGGAGGATCTCAATTCTCAATACATTTTTTACTTCGTCCAGATACATTGCTTTTTATTATCTTGTCATTATCAATCATCCATCAAAACTGTATGTTGCTAGCTGCGAGCAGTATTGGGAACCAACTCCTGCTTATAACCAATGAGCTTGTGTGTAGGCTGCTTAATCTTTTGATAAGGTCTGATGAGCATATTGTGTATAATAATAATGTGAACGCTATTACTAACACGGGAAACAAACTTCCATATGATGCATCTTATGGCTTGTTTTTTTGTAAATGTTTTATTTGACTGTTGCTTTCAATTTTCATCTTTTCTTGTAGTTCTAATGCTAATCCACCATTTTGGATCCCAATACATATTGTGATCCCAGAGCGCCCAACGGAGTGTACTGTTTTCAATGTGATAGCAGGTACGTTATTCTTTAGTGTTTATTGAGTATTTAATCTTTTGCTAGATTATTATGGTTTATCAATTTTCATCATTTTTCTAGTTCTAATGCAGAACAGTGATGATTAAAAATTGCATGGTTGAATTTGTAAACAATTAAGTTTTTAAAAATAGAGGATTTGATTAGGTGTGGTGCTACACAAAACATTGCTTTGGGAAGAACTGGATGGAGGAAAATGACTCATGGGAGAATGGTGGATAAAGATTCATATGGGAGCCAGTGGCGTCCCCAGTAGTTTACTGGAAGGCGGTCAAGAGTATATTTAAGGATAGAAAATATCCATTAATTTTTTCATTCGACTTGGAAGGGAGTTAGGGAAGTTCTACAGTTTTTTTTTTCCCTGAAATAAAAGGGATTACAAAGTGAAAGTGTTCTATTTTAGTGGTTGAAAGTCCCTTTTCTTAAAATATAAGGTGTTAAATGACATTATCAAAAAAATAAAGGGGTCCATTGACCCCTTTAACCATGCTGTAGCTATATCCGCCAAAAGAAGTGGACTAGATGTGCACAAAAGCGTTGATGGCATATTTTGGTTCGGATATTATTTTCCAACGATAGGGTCCACACGTTTTACTCCAATCAAATTAAGCCAATAAGATCTTTGTGCACTTTTGGTACACTTCCCCTTGCGGTTTCGTTGTGACTTGACATATTCGGGATGTCAACCCAAAGTACTGTGACTCCATAACTTGGAAAAGTTCGATGTGCTGCTGGCATAGTTTTCTGGGTCAAAATTTGTGTTTAGTAATACGTCTGTCGCTTTGATATGCTTATTCTAAATGCAGATAGATATATGTTTAATATTGTTACCTAGTTCCTTGCTCATGCACTTGGCTTCAATTAGTTAAGTCTATTTCTTGACCTGTGCTCCATATATCCACTATCCTGCTATAGAGTAAGATTATACTTGAATTAAGTGCTGAACTCTCTGCACCTGTAATCTTTTTTGTAAGCCAAGGCATTTAGAACATGAAGGGCAGCTGGCAAATAGTAAAGCTCACTTAAATGCGGAAAACGTTATATGGTTGTTAAGGGGCTCGAATATCAACCCTCAGATTCTTGGGTGCCATTTGGATGGTGGGTTTTTTAAGTGGTATTGTGGTTTCATTGTTTCTTTTGTAACAATTAAAGTGAAAAGTAAGAGAGAGATAGAGAGAATGATTGTAGGGTCAATGAGAGAGAAAATCCAAAAACCAAGAAACCACATCAGAAACTAGTATTTCTGAGTCTACTGGTTTTCTGGCCACTTGTAGTGCTTTTAAGGGGTTTCAGGGAAGGTAATTATGCATGAAAGTTGTTAGTTATGCATGATTCCTTTGTAAGGTTCAATTTTAATGAGGAAGATGGCCTCATCTACTATTTTAGTTCTGTTTAGCGAATCTGCTTAGTATAGCTGCTGTATTGAGGAACGTTTGAGCTTGTTGCAGTAAATGATGTTTGGCCTTAGTAGTCTAGATAATACCACTGGTCACTTCTTATCAACAGCAGTTCTGAGTTGAGTGAAACTTGCTGAAAGACAACTCTGTCGCGGAGGGAGCAAAGGCTCAGCGAACCCCTACAAATTCTGGAGTTCATTTTGGTCCATACTCCAAACACACCATTGGACCACAAAAGTACCATACTTTCATAGACCGGTAGCATGATGATCCCTAATAAAACCTCTGACGCGTAGAGAAGAGAGAAGGGATGGCACCGGGCTAAAACAAGCTTCACCATTAACCCCAAATAAGTTGCTCCAAAGGAAGCTAACAACTCCACATTCAAGAAAAGGTGATTATGAGAACTAGGAACTGAAGTAAATCTCTGACGTTGATTGGGACTTTAGTTCCAAATAACGTAAAGTGAAGAGAGGAAAAGAGGAGATGGAAGAGGGGTCCAGGGGGATGTGGGGTAGGTTTGAAATGGCCTATCAAGTCTTTCCCAAAGCTTTTTTTTTTGACCATTTATACAATTTGACTTTCCTCCATCTAATTTCATTTGGAAGTCCAAGGTTCCATTTAACGATTTAAGTATAAAGTCTTTGCTTGGCCGGTGACCCTTAATCAGTTGATTACTAATGACTGGCGACAACTTCGTCCAAAGACAGCCATCTCCTCAGATGTGTGTGTCATGTGTATGGGTGCGAGTGAGTCTCAAGATCATTTGTTTATGCATTGTCCTATCACTTGGCGTCTTTGGTGTATGTTGTTTGCGGTGCGAGGGGATGTTTGAATCAACCCTCGTACGGTGTAGGACTTATGTATGATCACACACTTGGGTCTGGGTCGATTGAGGGATGCT
This sequence comes from Iris virginica, assembly GCA_025631175.1. Taxonomy (NCBI): domain Eukaryota; kingdom Viridiplantae; phylum Streptophyta; class Magnoliopsida; order Asparagales; family Iridaceae; genus Iris; species Iris virginica. The sequence goes on from JAOTQG010156629.1 coordinate 6,862, forward strand.
TCAGTAGGGGGGCAGGTGTTTTGTTCAGTCTGTGTGGATCATTTGGATTGAGCAGAATTCTCGGATTCTTAGAAGACGCGAGTTACCAACCTCGCTTTTGTGGGAGAGGATTTCCATTCAGGCTTCCCTTTAAGATAGGAGTTTTAGAGCTTACCAAGGCTTGTCTCTAGCAGATTTGTCTAGGGATTGGAGAGCTGCATTGCACTAGTCTGATTGTTCTTTTTTATTTTGTTTTTTGTTATTTTTTGGGCCTGTTTTGGCATTTGGTGTATCTCTTGCCTGCCTGCCTGCCTTGTAATATGTATTTCCGTGCTAATAATATTCTTCTTTTATCCAAAAAAGTCTTATCAAGTGGGAAATAAAAGAAAGACCGGAATGGAATGTAGGTTGCTCCGATATCCAATATCAAGAGTTTGGATTATGGGAGAAACTCTCAAATTTTGAAGATCAGCACTTGACCAATGTAGGATCAAGTGGTTTTTCATTCTTTGCTAGCTTCTTTGTGGTCTTCTGTGATGGGAGCATTTAGGGGTCTTCAGTGTGTTGAGATTCGATACTAGAGGATATCATTTGTATTTTGAGTCGTATTTTTTTCTAAACAGTTTCTTCTCTCTTCTTTGTTATCAACCTTCCTTTGTATATTCTCCCTTTATAATAATTCTTCTGTAAAAATAATTTTAAAATGGCATTGCTCTCCCTGAATTCGTTATAAACTTTCATCATGATTTGTTCTTCTTTTAGATCTCCCGTGAGTTCTTTCTCTTGTGTTATTTCTATCTTTGTATTGGAAACACTGATGAATGTGATCACCTCGACAGATTCTCCTCGTGATTCAGTTCAGTTTATTGAATGGTCTCCTACTTCTTGCCCTAGGGCCTTGTTAATTGCTAACTTCCATGGGCGGATAACTATCTGGACTCAACCTTCCCAGGTAGGATGATTTTGCTGCACTGCTTTTGTTACATGTGATTGTAAACTTCCTTAATTCTGTAATATGCTCACATCTGTTGCAGTTAGCCTTATTAAATTTAGTACCAATTACTGGCATTGTTTTTTCTAACGCCTTTTCGTGCAAAATTTGTCGCTCTCTTTTAGTGAATACTTTGACATATGTATATATATGTATATATATTGAGTGTAAAATATATGTTACATCCAGGGGCCTGCTAATTTGGTAAAAGATGCTAGTTGTTGGCAACGGGATCATGAGTGGCGGCAGGATATTGCAGTTGTTACAAAGTGGCTATCAGGGGTTTCTCCGGTATGCTGCTGTTTTGTTTTCCTTGACTTTGAATTCAGAGAGTGATGCAATTTTGATTTTCCTTTGTGTTGTTTTGTTTGCTTTCCTGGTTTGTGAAAATTAGTATAGGTGGCTTTCTTCGAGATCTAGTAGCTCCACAAAGTCTACTTTTGAGGAAAAATTCCTTTCTCAACAACCGCAAGCTCCAGGTTAGTACTCTGAAATTGTGTTCAAGTGTTTACTTTTGCTGGTTACTTTAATTCTGGTTAGTATTCAACTCGTTGTTCGAGGCATTATTTTATATGATATAAAATCATATAATTGCACTTGGATCTATTTATTATTTGAAACAAATCTAGGAATTTGTTGCACACTAGTACTTCTCCATTGGCAAGCACGAGTAGGGACTTGCTGCCTTATGGTCTGTGGTAGGCTGGGGAGGAGATTGGAGAGTAATATAAGTTGAAGTGGTTAGTTGTGGAAGATGAATTTTTGACTGTTACTGTCCAAATTGTTTCAAACTATATTAATCTGAGCATTTCACTACAGTGGGTTGAAAAAGATGAGAAGCGAGGATGAGTTGCTATTGATAGTGACCTAGTGAAGGAAGTTGTATCGTTCGAAGTGGTTATACTGTATCTGACATAGCTGGTTAAAAAATGAAGTCAAGTGAGCATCCTTTCAGAAGGTTGACTTGAGAGTTTGAAAGACAAAGCAATACATTGGTCCAACAGAGCGAAAGAGTATGATTGAAGAGGCATGGTTTTGTTGCTGTAAGAATGCTAAGGATTTATGTCCAAGTCGCTATGATATGTGTGCATTTTCTTGAGCAGTATTGGGTTAAAGAGCAGCCACATTGAAATATATCTGGAAGTCGATGATTTTGAATGTATACAATGACTGTTTGAGGGAAAGTTTCTTCTAGGTATCTATAAATTAATGCTTTCGTTTAGGTTGCTCAATGACATATCAGCCTTACATCATAAATGTGAAAGCACCTTTTTTGTAATTTGGGATGCCCTCCTGATAGTGACCGAATGATGGAAGCTGCATTGGTCAATGTGGTAATGTTAATAGTGCTTAACCTGGCTGGTTGAATATTGAATGCATTTGAGCATTTTCACGAGGGTGGGTGACATGAACCTCTGAAAGACGAAGCTGGTTATTGGACCTAATAGAGTCAAAAGATTGTGACAGAAGGGGCATGATTTTGTTGGTGTAAGAATTACAAGGATTTATTTGAAGTCCTCTGCAAAATGTAGACTTGTAGTTGAAAGTCAATATTTTTTGAATGCATAAAATTACTCTCTTTGAGGGAAAGCTAAAAGGTATTTTTTTAAAATAGGGTTCTTGTAAAGGTGTTTGCCACAAAAGAGATGATATATCAATCTTGCATCATAAAAGCTAAAGCACCTTATCTGTGATTGGGAATTTCCTCCTATGATTTGATCTTTCAGGTTTCCATGGAAGCTAGTCGATTAATTTCTCTTTGTACATTTGTCAAAGCCAGAACTTTCCAAATGATATTTTGCTGATCAATTATGACAATCGTCTTAAGCAACTTCTTCCTATACGAGATTTTCATCATCTAATCCATTTTTTCTTTTCTTTTTTTGGTTTTGATTCTAGCTGGATGGCCAAACTTCCTTTGTGTATGCTCTGTCTTCTCATCTGGTTCTGTTCAACTGCATTGGTCTCAGTGGCCATCTAATCAAAGTGGGGCAGCATCGAAATGGTTTTGCACAAGCAAAGGTCTCTTAGGAGCTGGACCTAGTGGGATTATGGCTGCTGATGCTATTGTAACGGACTCCGGAGCCTTGCATGTTGCTGGTGTTCCCATCGTGAACCCATCGACCGTGGTTGTCTGGGAGGTCACACCTGGTCCTGGAAATGGATTTCAGGCGACCCCAAAGGCTAGTGTGAGCAATGGGATCCCTCCTTCGCTAAATCCACCTTTATGGGATGGGTTTGCTTCTTTGGCTGCATACGCGTTTAGCTGGCAAGAATATCTGTTATTAGAGGCTAAGCAAGGGAGGAAGCTGACAGAACAAGATTATAGTGATATGGTTGCACTTCATTGTTCACCAGTTTCAAATTTTTCTGCGTATGTGAGTCCTGAGGCTGCATCCCAGTCAGCAGCAACAACTACATGGGGTTCTGGAGTTACTGCAGTGGCCTTTGATCCAACATGTGGTGGCTCTGTGGTTGCTATTGTGATAGTTGAGGGTACTGATTTGAACTGAACTTTTTTCCTTAAATCATTTTGTTGCTGTTCAAATGTGGGCTGTGATTATTGATCTTGCTATGTTTGAAGTTACATTTTGAATAGGATGCACGCTCTTGTCGTACACATGGTTACTAATCCTGTTTCGTCCTATGCTTTTGTCCTAGAATTTATCCCGTTAGTATTCATCTTGTCATTTGATTTGCATGTGAGTCATCAAAGTATGTACTATCCAGTGAAAGATGTATATATAGTAGCAGAATATTGGGATTGGTGCATTTGTTCTCCTCGGACTTTTCAATCTTACTTTAAATTCTCCGACATGCGTTCAGTAAAGAATTAATCCCGTTAGTATTTGTTTTGTCGTTTGATTTGCATGTGAGTCATCGAAGTATGTACTATCCAGTGAAAGATGGATGTATAGTAGCAGAATATTGGGATTTGATTCATTTGTTTTCCTCGGACTTTTTCATTTTTAGTTTAAATTCTCCGAAATGCATTTAGTAAAAAATTGCCTCATGCATCAAGTAATTTAAAGATTTACTTGGAAATAAAAATGAAAGTCCATCTAACTAGTTAAAAAGAATCATCGAACAATTAACGTTTTTCATGAAGTTGCTGTGTGGTAGGCTGGGACATTGACACTATCTTAAGAAGAAAGGGTGAAAAGGCTACCGAACTAATTGAAACTTCTGGCTGATATTATCTACTTTGGATGCTTCGTGGCAGAGTGGACAATCCACTAAGCTATCTTAAATATTGATGACTGTGTCTTTCTTTTAGCAACTTTTTAAGTGTGTACTTTGTGGCCTTGTGTCGTAGTTGGCAGTAATTATATGCACTAATTAATGACAATGTACTTGTTTTAGCTAAAGCTGTTCCTATCTGACTAGTTGAAGGAGAATGTGAAAAGAGTATGAGCAGAGTATTTCGTAAGGCATTCATAAGTTTATGAATTACAAAAAGTTATGTTCACAATGCATACTAAAACAGCAATGAAAGAGTAGAGACCTCCTTGGAGATGTTGACTGTTGGGGCTCTATCTTCGTACTCTTGATTATTTTATGTCCATATTTGTTCCTGTTGAGTATGAGCAGAGGTGCAATAGGCATTTGATACTAAAGTAGTTTCCATGATAGTTCTTTGTTTATAGCTGAAATTAAGGGTGAAAACCTTACATACATGTAGACATTAGATTAAGATCGAAAGTTAGGTAAAAGGTATCCACTGTGGGCTCTGGTACGAAGTAACCAGCATGTTTTTATTCTCGCTCTCTCCTCTATTCACTCGCTGCTGTGGTCACATATGGAAAGCACGTGTCTATAGCAAAATGGTGTATCTAATGATACAGTAGACAGAGGCTAGTATTTTGCTAAAGCTGCATCTAATTATTAATATGCATTGCAATGTCAGGGGTTGCGTCTTCGTATTTGACACCCCAAACATTTTTCTGTAATCCATAAGAAAAATTTAAAAAGAAATTGCTAATGATTGAAGAGCAGAAGTGAGATGGTTAAAATTGCTATCCCCTAGTAATCAAGATAGGAATGATCAAAAGTTGATTTGTAGAACCTAGGTACGATTTTCAACAGAGCTATGAGCTCCAGCTCTATATGCTCTGGCTTTGGGCTTTATTTTAATTTGGATTATTGAGCTGAGGGTTTGAAGGTTGTTGCTGATTGCGGTGGATTAGAGCTCATCAAGCATATTGGTTTTAGGACTTCTTTTTGTTTTGTTATGGTCCATATTTGATTAGTTTTTTGTGGCAAAGGTTTCTTGGTGCAATCAGGAAACTATTGTGAGCCATATCATGTTTGGGCAAAGAAACGCATAACCATTTTATTCGCTGTGCAGGGCAGTACATGTCCCCTTATGACCCTGATGAGGGACCTTCTATTACGGGGTGGAGAGTTCAACGCTGGGAATCGTCTCTTCAGCCAGTTGTCCTGCATCAGATATTTGGAAACCCAACTTCTAGTTTTGGTGGACAGCCTCCAATGCAGACTGTTTGGGTGACTAAAGTGAATAAATGCATTCCAGCAACTGATTACTTCAAAATTAATCAAGCAGCTGCAGCTGGATTGGTTTCTGAGGGGTTGAGCATGTCTGAATCTATCATTGAGAAGGAAAAAAGAGTCTATTTTGACCCCTTTGATTTGCCAAGTGATGTTAGAAGTCTTGCACGAATTGTCTATTCTGCTCATGGTGGTGAGGTTGCTGTTGCTTTTCTGCGCGGCGGGGTCCACATTTTTTCTGGCTCAAGCTTCACTCCAGTTGATAACTACCAAATTGATGTTGCTTCTGCGATTGCTTCTCCTGCCTTCTCTTCTACAAGCTGCTGTTCGGCTTGTGTTTGGCATGACACCAGTAGCGATCGTACAATGCTGAAGATAATTCGTGTTCTTCCTCCTGCTGTTCCAAGCATTCAAGCTAAAGCCAATTCCTCCACATGGGAACGCGCAATCGCTGAGAGGTATCTTAACTAAATGATTATTATTGGATCCATTTTTATCCTATTACTGGTAAGACCGCTGATAGACTGACATCTGCTATTACCAGAAGTGATTCTTTGTTCTTTCTTTCAATACGCGTCCTAATTTATTGTTGTTGTATAATGGCTACGTGTGAGCAGATTCTGGTGGAGTCTTCTTGTCGGAGTTGATTGGTGGGATGCTGTTGGCTGTACGCAGAGTGCGGCGGAGGATGGTATTGGTAAGTATGAATCCCTTTTTGGTGCAGCACGCGGGCTTCATCCCCCTAAATGATAAATTAGAAACATTGGGTAAAGCAGTGTGTAATACATGGAAATAGTGCTAGAGAAGTTGTCTTATATCATATTGGTCTTAGAGCTGAGGCATTTTGTCATTTAAGTAATCAGGGGTAGTTGTTGATTGGTTTAGAATTAAAAAGTTACTGTTAAAGCCCCTTTTTTGCATCCTATTGAGTGGAATTTAGAAACATCAATAAGTTAGGTATAGGCTGCTTTTGCAATCGAAGTGTCTAATCAGGAAAAGCTGTTATACCAAAGACATTCCTGCCAATATTGGTTGATCTTATCTTTATTCCATGGTTCTTAAAGTTGGTTTTTGTGTTCTCTGGGTTTTGTTCATCAAGATTTCTGTTCTTTATGTAATTTTGTACACCATCCTGCATTTGATACTTTCCAAGTCATGTTACATGCCTGAGGAATCCAACATAGAGTAGTTTGCTGATAAACCTAAGATTTGTACAGCTAGTTGGTTCACCTCCCATACATCATTCTTTGGTAAACCACCCTGCATTGTTACATTCCAATCAATGTTGCATTCCTTGTTATTATGTTCCTTTTTTTTAGTTTAAACTGAAACTCCTGATAATAATACATCTATGCTACCCTCCAATAGCACTTAGACTATTTGTAGCAATTTGCTGTCTCGGGGATCTCTGGTTTGACCTCCCTTGTTCCGCATTCTGCTGCCTAGTGGTTAATGGTTTGATCTGTTTACTGTTTGCATTTTTCTCTGGCATCTCTAGTTCTATGAGTGGTGATGTTGCGAGTCTCTGGGTGTGTGGGTATGCGTGTGTCTATAGAAGTTCCACCTAGAAAGTTAAGAGAGTTTTTTGTATTTTGATTGATCACATCGACGTAATACCCTTTATTATCCGAAAAGAAAATGATGTTTCTACCGCGTACACTGCTCTTATTGATGATCATCTTTCTTGCTTGTTTCAGTTTCATTGAACAGCGTCATTGCAGTTTTGGATGCAGATTTTCATTCTCTTCCTTCCACTCAACACAGACAACAGTATGGACCTGTATGTTTATTTGACTGTTGTGCTCTGTCTCATGTTTGTAGTATGTAAATTATTACTTTCATTACAGTGATAATTATTCTTCTTACGATTTACAGTTGTATGGAGGTGCTTTTAGATGGTCCATCTTCTCACATGCACTAACACACCCGACATAGACGTTGTACTTGTATAGCGGTACATGGTTTGACTTGATTGATTCTAAGTCTCACCTAATGCAAGGCTTTTGACACACTTTGTGATTCGGGCCATTAATCCTACTTAAGCCGATAATAATTTCTACTAAGCTGTTCTAATTAATAACCCCATCGACACTGCCCATGACCTGCCAAAATTCTTTAACCCTTATTTTCCAGCCATCTTTCCTTTCATTTCGGGTTATCCACTGTTTAGTAGTTTGTGGTTTGATGTGATCATATATTTCCTATATGTGTTGGGTTGGTTGCATGTGTCTGACCTACCTTTACCCCAAATGGTGGAGTCCAGTTGGCACACTCACACCTGGCATTCTGGAAGAAGTGTAGTCCACGTTAACGAGGCATGATTAGTTTCAAGTAGGCAAGATTCTCATTGATAATTTTGGGTATGTTTTGTTGGAAGGATGAAATTATGGAGTGATCAAATTTCTACGACACGAAGTGTCTTTTCCTCTGGTTGTTTGGTTGAACACCAAAGAAAATGAGAAGGTTTCATTTCACTTGTTTGGTACAAAAATGAAGAAGAGAGAATATTGATCTAAATATATATATTTTGCTTATATTCCCTTGTGTTTTGAGAATGGGTATACGTTCTCTTAATATAGAATGCCTAAAGGGTAGAATGGACTTTAAAATTGTTTCAAAATTGTGTTCACTATTCCCTACAATTTTCCATTATTACTATTAATTTTTCGGGGGGGGGGGGTTGTTGGGATGAGAATGTCTATAATGGACTAGATGTTTTCATTTCCCTCCACATTTACCTCCGCCTCGACTTTCCCCACTACCAAACAAGAGAAAGTTACTGCACTCATCCAATTTTTCTTCCCTAACAAACATTACATTAGAAATGGGCTAAAAATGCTGGGAGGTCAGCAAGAGTCATGACCATTTCCTTCTCCCATCATCTCCATGTTCATCCTTGTCTGTCTCCAGATCTCAGCTCATACTCCATGATTACCTCCTCTGAGTCTCATGACTAGATTTCTGGTTATCGGCCTCGTGTAATGTTGATGGTTTTGTTCTGACTTGTGATTGAACCCTGCTGTGTGGGATTGTATTTTTGATAGAAAAAGTTGCTTTTGGATGGAGGTTTAAGACTCTCTGCCTTTTTTGCCCAGTGTTATCCAGTAAAACAATTAAATGATCCGATGGAATATACAGAATCCTTTTGTTAACAAACTATTGGTTACTTGGGGAGACATGTTCGTCCGTGGCATCCTACCGAATGATAGGGGGAAAAAAGATATAAGGTGCACCATGTTTCCTTCGTCAGTAGAAGGGAACTTCAACTTCAATTATATTTGATATCTTAGAATCTTCTCAATAAGATTGACTTATAAATCATTCTCCACAACATCTTTATTTCGTTTTACGTCCCTCATAAATTTAATCATTCTTCAACTAAATGTCAAGGATACTTCAGGAGTTCACGTCCTTTTCTAACTCGAACTAATCCTGCAATTACTGAGATTGTGAAGGTATTTTTTTAGCCGTATTATGCAATTTGGTTTTCCTGGTTTGATTAATTTTTAGTATCATTTCACCGGGCACTTGTATAAAACAACCAATCGTGTTCTTCATAAAAATGCCTTATGGTTTTAAAATCTTATCATTGTCCAAGTTATGCTTGTCCCAAGTTTTGGTCTGGTTAATGCAATTTAAGTTTGACCTTGAAATGAAAAACTGTAGTTGATTTGGAAACACCATTTTCTTTGGGCCAATCCAAGAATCTGAGCTTATTTGCTTAGACTCCTCTATTTCTAGATGATTGGTGCCCCCCAACCCCCAAGCATTCATCCTTCGCTTTGTAAGAGATTCCATCTGGCCGAATATTGTCCGGACAAGAAGAGGGCTTTGGTTGGTTTTCCTCCTTTCATGTAGGGTTTGGTGTATGGTTAGGCCCGGAAAAATGGGTCAAATCAACCACTAACCTGTTTGAAGCTCAATCTAATCCAGCCCATTTAATCACAAATGCGTGTATTAGATCGTGTAAAAATTGTATTTTAGTGGTAAAGAGTATCCAACAAGTTGACTCAGGTTTAACCCAACCAATTTATTACCCAATCCATTTGACCGGTTAATTAAATGGGTTATAATAAGTTGAACCCATTACAACCTGTTATTTGCTTTAACTCAATTCAACCCATTGGGACCTATTTTGCTAGCCTAGGGATGGTGCACTCACATCTTCACCAACTCAGTTTAGTCAACTTCTGAATGTGGTTTACATATCTGTGCCCCAAACTATTTTTGGTATTATCAGCTTAGTGCATTGCATTTTGTCGTGCGACTCTTTTTTGAGAGATAATGCTCTTACAAACATCATTTTTGAACATTGCAGGGTCTTGACAGGATAAAATGTCGACTATTAGAAGGCACAAACGCTCAAGAGGTTAGGGCAATGGTTCTTGATATGCAAGCAAGGTTGTTGCTGGATATGCTGGGAAAAGGAATTGAATCAGCTCTCATAAATCCTTCAGCTTTGGTATCTGAGCCATGGCAGGCATCTGGTGAGACGTTATCTGGCATTGACGCAGAAGCTATGGCTGTTGACCCTGCCCTAGTAGTAAGCATCCAGGTATTCGCTGAGTTATTTCCACAATTTCCCTTTTACTTACTGGTCTACGAGTCTTAACTTCTTTACTTAAAAATGTAATGTGCAGTCCCGAAGTGTTGTGAGTTTTCAATTGGTTTTTGACATCTGATGCAGGCTTATGTTGATGCGGTTCTTGATCTAGCTTCACATTTCATCACACGCTTACGACGTTATGCAAGTTTCTGCCGTACATTGGCAAGTCATGCTGTCACTGCAGGCACAGGTGGCAACAGGAATATGGTGACAAGTCCTACCCAAAGTGCTGCTTCACCTGCTTCAACTCAGAGTCAGTGTGCACTCGGTCACTTGATTGTTTTGATCATATTATCGAATTCTATTAACTTTTACTGTTGTGCATACATCAAAATCACACCCTTTTTGACACTCCCTCCATCCCAAACTGACCATTAATTTTGTCCAGATTTGAGTGCCTGTTTTTCATGAAGTTACTAAATTTACCTTTATCTCTAAACAAATTTCATTATCCGTTGCAACACTATAGTGGGTTCTACTAAGGGAGACTAACTGAGTATGTACTTGTGCCACTAATTTTTCTTCTGCATCCCACTTCCTTAATTTTTACACTCAATATTGACACTCATTTTTGGGATGGTGAGAGTTGTTTATTTATTATTTGCTTTATTTGTCGTTGTTTGTAATATAAATGCTACATCATTTCCATGTCCATTTCATTTGATTACTACTTCCACATGTTACCAGCAACCCAAGTCAGTACTGCTACTGGAACAACTCAAATGCAAGCTTGGGTACAAGGAGCTATCGCCAAAATCAGTAGCACCGGTGATGCAGTTCCTAGTTCGACACCAAATCCCATGAACGGTCCATCCTCATTCATGCCAATAAGTATTAACACTGGCACTTTTCCAGGAACTCCAGCTGTTCGGCTGATTGGGGACTCCCACTTCCTTCATAGACTCTGCCAACTGTTGCTGTTCTGTTTTTTCTTTCGCCGAACACAGCAGCAACAACGCTTTATAGGGGGTGCTCAAAGAAGCACAGATAGTGCTATGCAGAAGTCCCAGCCTAACATGCCTGGAAAGGCAGAAGAAATCAACTCTGCTCCCACAAAAGCATTATCAACCATGGGTAGGTCAGAGGAAGTGCAGGGTTCTCGGGCTGGCCAGGTTGGTGCTGGTGCAAAAGGATCTGAAGAAGGTCCGGCTAGCCGCTCAAGGTTAGGCTCTGGCAATGCTGGCCAAGGTTACACGTTTGAAGAGGTATTACTTTAACTAGACCGTCGAATCTGCAGTTTCAGTACTACTAGTTTTATTCAAGCTGTAAAATTGTTTAGTTTGGTACCTGAACTGGGACGTATTGGTTAATGTTTCTATAGTATTATAAAATCTGGACGTATTTTGGAATATCTGGATTGAGAGAAACTCTCGGATCTTTAAAAATCGTGAGTTGTCGCTTTCATTGTTGTGGGAA
>JAOTQG010156851.1:0-18358 GCA_025631175.1 Iris virginica
CTCAGTCTCCAAGTAACTTATTTTTTTCATTTTTCTTTTCTCAATTTAGTTTTAAAACTTCGAATCTTCTGTCTTATTTAATATTTAACTTTCTGTTTTAATTTTTAAAATATGCATATACTTTTAAATATCATAAAAATAAAAAATAAAGCGTAAATGAGACAGAAAATCTCGATTCTTCTAGACATATTATTTAGTTGACAAAATGAGAGGAGAAGCAAGAACAAACGTGGAAAAAATTTCATATTCAAGCGAGAATCCCTGCATGAAACGGACCACCCAAAAACTAAAACTTATTAGTCCAAAGTACTTTTTGGCCATAGAACATGAAAATATAAACCACCGTTACAAAGTCGCTACACACAATCATTTCCAACTTGCACTCCCAGATTCCTAATCAATAATCAAACAACATACTAAAACTTTATATTATAACTTAATTTATACTAATTAACAAAATTAATCTATATCCTGAGTAAAAATATACTGAGTTCAGGCCCTCCACTCCCGTCCGGGTTCATCATATAAAACGCCTCCGAGTCGCGATTTCCGACGACTCGTTCAAACCGAGCCCTCATATATAACAACTCGCCCTCCGCCGCCCCGCCCTTTTTACCGTCGTCCACCACCGGAATCACCCCGGCACCAACCGACACGCTCTGCACCGTGCTCAGCACGTGCCAATCCGACTGAGTACACTCCCGTGCGGGCGCGTACCCACATTTCCGACCGTTGCAGTACATGGTCCACAGCGGTTCGCTGTACAGTTTTCCCCCCTTCCGCCCGCGCGCCACCTGAGTAGCCTTTTCGCACTCCAAAGCGATCCTAACTAACCCGGACGACATCTCCCTCACTAACGCTGACGTGGACACGGCCAGTTCGATTATCAACACGGGCTGCGACCTGGATTCGTCCTGGACGGCGAAGCTGACGTGGCCTCTCCGGTTGCCGAATAGGGTGCCGGTGACTTTCCGTCCGAGAGACGGGATGGGAGAGATTTGGGTAGGTAGGGCTAGCCACTGGCAGGCTGGGAGGATAATGGGTATGGAAATAATGCTGAGAAATGATCGGAGCAGGCCGGAGAACGCGGAGCCGGTTTTGGAGAGGCTGTGGAAGGCGAGAGAGGAGCGGCGACGGGTGATGGGTCGGCTGTTGTCGTCGGCGGCGGCGGAGGGGTGGTGGTCGTGTATGGCGAATGATGAAGAGCTGATGTAGGATGATGGGATGATTTTGCTGGTGCTGTTGCAGCTGCTGGTTCTTGGGAGGGTGAGAAGGTGGTCATATTTCATGTTATGATACTTTTTTGTGTAAGAAACTGTGTGTGTGTGTGTGTGTGTGTGTGTGAGAAAGGGGAAGGAGGGAGACAAGGTGATAATAGTGTTGGGGGAGTGGAGCAATATAAAGGGAGGCTGTGGAGGGTTGTGATTTTTGTTTGGGTAGTGGCTATATTTGATGGGTGCTGCTGCTTAATGCTTATGATGATTTATTCATTTTGTTTTTCAGGCCCCAAAGTACACTTATATATAAGTGCAAAATTACAATTATTGTTTTTTTTTTGGTTATATTAGTAAAAGAGAGATGATTATCTATTATTGCGCGGTAGCATCATCATACTTACACGTGCACCTAGTTGGATCATTGATCAGTGTTTTTCTTAATTTCGGATCACAAATGATATATAATATCATATTTACTATTTAAATTTTGATAAGTTTCATCATTTTTTTTCTAAATCTTTCATAATTTTTTTGTTTCTTGCAAATAGAGCTCTAAACGAGCCAAATCAGATCGTGAATTTGATCCAATTTGATCCGTTTAATTTCGTTTCGACCCGAATTACAATATTGCTTTCATGAGTCGAGTCAAACACAATTTTTAAACTCATCATATTTTACGAATCTGACTCAACTCGACTTTCGAAACTCGCAAATCGGCTCATTAAGAGGTCGTTATGGTCCAACTCGACTCGCTATTAACATGTCGAAATTTTAATCCAAGATATTCAGATTTAACAACATGAAATATAATAATTTAAAAAAGACTGTGCGTATATAGAAATTATATGGAGCGCACATGCGCTCCTAGCAAGGAGCGCCTATATGCTCTATATTCATTCTATTACGTTGTTTTGTTCATGTTTTATAACTAAATGTTCATTTTATTTTTCTTAATGTTATTGTTGATTTTCAGTAATAATGATAAAAATGAACATTTAAGTTTAGACAATGAACAAATAACGTAATAAAATTAATATTGTCACATAAGCGCTCCTTGCTAGGAGCGTATGTGCGCTCCATATACGGATCGGTGCGTGTAGGCGCAAGTCAACACAATAATTTAAAAGGCTTATTTATAAATATAGGGTGAATGTCTCAATTACAAAATAAAATCATACATTAATTAACAAATCATTTAAAGGCTAAAAACAGGCAAAATAAATTGAAAATAAAATTTTAAACCGAGAGTTTTAGTAGAATACAAGTTGTGACCTTGGCTTATACATATATTCTCTAATCTCTCTTGGGTAAGATCGCTAAGACTTCGAAGACCATATGCCCTACTTGTTGGTCTCCAGGTAGGATGGAGGTTCCGCAGCGTGTCATGAGCATCGATTAAGGTTTTGACAAGACCTGTTAAAACCCGTAAAATACATGGATTGCGAAGGTTTACGATACTTGCGAGCCCGTTACGAGCCGAGTCAAATTCAATCATTTGAGGTTCGGTTCAAATCGTAAAAGCACTTGTGAAAAATTGTGACAAGCTTGACTCGATTCGACTCATTTACAACCCTACTTGCAAATATATTAGTGAAACGTTAGATGATTGAAGGGATTCTTAGTGGTTCCACACTTAAAGGTGTCTTACTAGTGTATCGCACCTCATTATTATTATTATTATTATTTTGTCCCAATGAGGCAGGGGAAGGAACACCTCATTGTCTTCCCTTTTTTTTTTTTCTTACATTAATGCATTTATATATAAAACAGTTAGCACATCAAATAATTAGTTCTCAAAACTTCAATGCGAAAAATTGATGTGATTAGTGTTTATTAAATATTAACATACGAAGAAAATGTTATATAACGAAAATGTTTGAACGCAGCGGAAGGATGGGGGTTGGAGAAGTACTTCAGGGAAGAAGTAGTGATAGCAGCCTTTTGCTCGAATATGGATGGGTTGATGGAAGCTAAATCGGCGGAAGATATCGGTTTTCGTGAAGCGCTAATCTCGATTAAAGCTAGTGGGTGATGACATGGGCCCGCTGTCACACCAATCAAGTGCCAGGAAGCTGTCGGCCTCGCCGAAAGCTGCACAGGCAATGGATAATTTCTCGACGAGGGTTATGATGGCTGTTGGTGAGGAAGAGATTGATCGAGAGGGAGAAGGGTGGAAGAAGGAGGGGGCGACATGTTTAGAAGGGAGTAGGTGGGTTAAGGTTGTGGTGGGCGCCAGAGTTAATGGAAGGAAGAAGTAGGGGGAGGGAGAGGAAGAGATGGCCAATGGGAGGAGGCTGCCATTGTTTATGGAGAGAGAGAGAGAGACCTAGAGCGACGGGAGAGGGAGAGGGAGAAGGAGAGGAAGAGATGGGTTTGATTTTTTTTTTATAATTTACATTTACCCCAGTAGTTTACCTAGGTGAGAAAATATGAAAATACCCCTTATTAACTCACATGTTTTGTACGTGAGTCCATTTCAGTTAGTTTTTAACGAAGTGTGTCTAAAATGATCCACATTGCAACAAAAATGGAACATTAAGGCCCAATTTACGAAATTTTGAAATCGGGAGGCTCATTTTGTGAGCTCATGAAAAATTTAGAATCTAAAATGTGATTAACCTACAGTAAAATTATGGGTAAATGGCATTTTAGGTCCCAATGTTTGACCACTTTGGTATTTTGGGCCCCCAGGTTCCAAAGTTGGTGATTTGGGCTCTGATGTTGCAAAATTACAGCAAACCAGGCCTTTTTGTACGAAAAACGTCCAAAAATGACGGAACCTGGGGGCCCAAAATACCAAAGTGGTCAAACATTGAGGCCCCAAAATGCCAAAGTTGTCAAACATTGGGGCCTGGTTTGCTGCAAAAAGGCCTGATTTGCTGAAATTTTGCAACATCAGGGCCCAAATCACCAACTTTAGAACCTGGGGGCCCAAAATGCCAAAGTGGTCAAACATTGGGGCCTAAAATGCCATTAACCCTTTATTTTAAGTCACATGTTTTGGAGGAGAGAGAAAATAAGGTAGTTATGTAATTATTCTTTTACTTCTCATTTATTACAAAATTGTCACCGGTACATATTTTTTTTAAAATTCAATCTAAGTCATTCAATCAATTAGATCTAAGGGATAAAAATGGTTCTTAGAGTTCCTACTAATTGTGGTTCTTAATTGAATAGCTATATATATATATGTATATATTTGTATATATAGGGAGCTGCTCAGCTTCAAACCACGTTTTCGTACAGTTGTGTCTAGAACATTTTCGTGGTATCTTCTTTAAGTATTGTAACTCAGTTATTTTGTTGTGTTTTCACGAACCTGTTGTATTTTGTATATTTTTATTTTATCTTAGTTGATTTTCTTAGAATTTTTCTTGTGTTGGATCTTGTTTTACAAAATATAGACATATAACTAACATACAACAAAAATCACCTAAGATACAACTGGTTCGCACGGTTTGTACGATATTATGGTTTGTATTTGAACAACTACATATATATATATGTGTGTGTGTGTGTGTGTGTGTGTGTGTATGGATTCTCTGTTTTAAACAAAATTATTATAACAAAAACAGAGTTATATTGAAGTATGTTTATGCTACAGTTCTTACTTTTCAAGCTTACAAAGTGGTGCTCGTGAGAGCTTTTAGGGAAGTTGCGATGTAATTCTCATACCAAGCCTAAGCTCTTTTTGCTAGTTTTTTGTGACCAATGCTGATTATTGAATGGTCAGTAAACAAAATGTTTTTCTTCGGTGTTTCACTTATGAGCAGACGACTTGGCTATTTTGCTGGGGTTGTAGGTAGGATGATCTTTAGGTAATCCTATCTTTCCACAGATGATTAGACAGTGGTTCTATAATTGTTTTACTCCTTTCAGGTACACTGGCAATACACTCTTAGGGGCTGTGTTGCAGGAATATTAACTACACAAAGAGTGCTTATTGTTTCTGCTGATCTGGATATAATTGCATGCAGTTCTGCAAAATTTGATAAAGGACTTCCTTCCATATCCTCAAATACATTACTTACCAATTGATATTCTTTATTGTTTCTCAAATTGCTTGGAGTCTTTGACTTAAACTTACTATAGATCCCTTCTTTGGGTTGGACCTGCACTTCTGTTTTCCTCTGCCACTGCAATCAGTATACTTGGATGGGATGGGAAAGTGAGGACTATCCTCTCTATCAGCATGCCTAATGCTGGTAAGGGTCTTAAGTGGCTTTTAACACCAAGGCTCTTTGGTTTCCTGTTTGAGCTTATAAAGCTGCTTATTCTTCTCTTCCTTTTGTTTTCTTAAGGTTCATTGCTCAAGATTCTGTTTATTGTTTCTAAAAGTTTTATCTTAGTCATCAAGATGATTTTCTCTCAAACAGTGTTGGTCGGAGCTTTAAATGATCGATTGCTGCTTGCAAACCCGACTGAGATAAATCCTAGACAAAAGAAGGGAATTGAGATAAAGAATTGCCTCGTGGGGCTTCTTGAACCTCTTCTTATTGGGTTTGGCACAATGCAGCAACATTTTGAACAAAAGCTTGACCTCTCGGAGATACTGTACCAGATAACGTCGAGGTTTTCTCTCTGCTTCTTATACACTTGAGTTGTTTGTACATATTTATCCTCGCGTTAATAAACATCACATGACTATGCACTCTATTGGGTTTTCATCTCTCATCTCTCATTATGAATTCATGTTTTAAAAGCTTTTGACATCTGATGCCATTAGTTTATTTTCTGTTTGAAGGTTTGACAGCTTGCGCATTACTCCCAGATCTCTTGATATACTTGCCTCAGGTTCTCCTGTGAGTGGAGATCTTGCTGTATCATTATCTCAATCAGGCCCTCAATTCACTCAGGTAGCTATCTTGTTATTTTCATGTCCTGTTATTCTCTTTGCAGACCTTAGTTTGGGAATTATATCATCATGCCTTCCAGGCCTATAATTTTTCAAAAGTTGGATTTGGCCTTTCTATCCATGTACTATTCTTTTTATATATCAAGCTATGTTGTTATTTTGGGGAAAATTGCAATTTAGGCCCCAGAGTTTACTCCAATTAGTGATTTAGGTCCCCAACTTCAAAATTTAGTGATATGAGCCCTATAGTTTCATTTTCTTTGCAACTTGAGCCCCAAGCCAACATCTGTTAGGTTTTGGCGTTAAAAATTTGCAAATATTTCACCCTTAAAGGTTAAAAAGAAATTCTCATTAAAATGATCTTATTATGACAAAAGTGTTGTGATGCAATTATATTTTTAATTTACCAAAAATACTTTTAACTTCATTAATCATGAATATCTTTTATGAATATATAAGTGTAAATAAATTAAAGAGGTAAATGAAAGAAATAAGTTACTATGATAGAAGAATAATATAAGAAAATAACTAAAATACTCTTACATAACTTTTATATGATTAAAAGGTATACACAATAATTAAATTATAGAGATTAATACTTTAATTGAAAATTTACAAAGAAGACGATTAACTAAATTTATAAAAATAATTAATAAGTACACTTATAGGAAAATAATATAATTAAATAATTAAATGAAAAAACTGTAATAAAATTAGTAGAATTCAAAATAGGAAATATCAAATGTAAATGCTCATTTATAATTAGGATGAAAATTAAATTTCTATGAAAAAATTATTTAAGTTAATAAGAATTAAAAGGGATAAGAATAAATAAATAAAGTGGAAAACTAAACATTAAAAGTTATGTGTTAACCCCACCCCCTTCACTACCACTAAGGGAGGGAAGTCTAGTTGGTGGGAAAAAGAATAAAGGAAAAGGAAAAGGGGTAAGGATTTATGTTCTTCTTCTTTTATTATTATTATTATTTTATTTTTCTTTTTTGGGAACGAGATTATTAGATTGTAAAATTATTTTGCTTTTGAACTCAAACAATTAAACTATGAAAAAGTTTGATAAAAATATCTATTTATTTAATTAACTTTATTAAGCTATTCTCTCATGTTATTTAATTAAATTTTGGTAAATAGATTTATTTTAATTTTCATTTATTCCCTTTATTTACTTAGAGATTTTTTAAATTATTATTTGTTTGTTTTATCTTTTATTCAATTTTTGATTTAGTTTGTAGTATTTTATTTTTTATGATTTCTAATCTTCTCGTGTTGCTAAGAAAATGAAACCATGGGGCCCATAATGCTAAATTTTGAAATTGGGGACCCTAATCGCTAATTGGTGTAAATTTTGGGGCCTATATTGCAATTTGCCCTTATCTTTATTATGCCCTGATTTCCACTTTGCAGACCATAATTTGGGAGTTAGATCATTATGCCTCCCGCCCCTATATTTTTGTCAAAAGTAGGATTTGGCCTTTTTATCCATGCACTATTTTTATTTATTTTTAATATATTGCTACCTAATTCAGGTGCTGCGTGGAACTTATGCTATCAAAGCTCGCCGCTTTTCTACTGCTTTGTCTGTTCTGAAGGATGAGTTTTTGCGGTCCAGAGATTATCCACAGTGCCCTCCAACCTCACATTTATTCCACCAATTTCGCCAATTGGGATATGCCTGTATCAAGTATGCAGCTAAGACAAACTTATCATTGAATTTTCTGTCAATAGAAATGCTTCAGCTATTTGCTATTTGTTGGAAAAGTGTTTGGTTTCTTTTCTTACTAAAATGCTCCTCATTGTCTCTTTTGTTGGCTGTTCTGTTTAATGCTCTTCAACTTATATGGAAATTCGGAATCTCATCAAGAAGCATGCATTTATGTAGCATTGGATCGCGTGAAATGGTGACAAGAATTCATGTGGCCGACCCCAAGTGATTGGGATTAAGGCGTTGTTGTTATCGTTGTTGTTATGCATTTATGAACGAAAAGAGATAGGTCACATGGAACTAATAAAAAGTGGGTTCAACAGTACAAGGATGGTTGAACTTGGTTGATAAAAAAACTTGTGTTTTTCTTATCCCCATTGTAACATAGAATATTCCCTGGTATATGCAGACTGATTTGTGCAAATCTTAGAAAGAAAGGGTCTTGATTTCATTTCTTCTAAGCTCACTGGTCAATTCTTCATATTAAACAGAGGACATCTCGACTGAGCACATGCCTAGATTTAATTATATGTGCTTAAATTCCTGGCAGGACCCTCAAGTATCATTTCAACCGACTAGATCAAAGCTTATGATTAGTGAACACAGACATGAGTGACACGTGTCATTGTAGACATGTGGTGTTACACATGGGGACCTTCAAAATGCAAGACTCGAGGAGACAACTGTATATCTAAATAGATATATAAGAAAGATGAATATGGGTACAACTGAAAGCTTCATGAAACTCTCATAATTTATTACTCCCCCCCCCCGGTCCAATTTAAATTTCCACTTTTAAAAATTTTCCGTAATGGAACGAAAGCAAAATATTAGAACCACACATTTTCCTTGGACCCGCTATCAATCTCTTTCCTACTCACGCAATTTAAAGATCAAAGCATCTCCTAAAACTATGTGTCCATTCAACTAGGACACGTACATTGGAACGGGGGAGTATTATTTTTTTTGATAGAAAGAAAGAAATTTATAGTTTTAAACGAGAAAAGAGTACAATGCAATGGATGAGACATCCATAGAAAGAAGAAAAGAAGAGAAGGAAATAGAAGGAAAAAGAGAGATGTGGAAGAATAGCTAAATCTTTACAAAACAAACTAACAAAAGACTATCAAAGAACCACAGCCATACTCCAGACTCGCTGCAAATCGATATAGAGATACCATGGAAAGCATTCTTAGCTGAAGCCCAAAGAAAAGCCGTGTACACTACTCTGTCCCAAAGCAGATGTAAAGGCAAGTTATGATCTCCGAAACTTCTTGAATATCTCTCGGTCCAAATGCCCCATAAAACTGCAAAGACCCCACAATTCCATGGAACTCAGGCATCCTTACCTTGGCCAAATCCAGTGACCCAACTTAGAAGGAAGGACAAAATGGTCTGGACAAATCCATGCCTCTCCCACCACGCCAAAATATTATTCCATAGAAGTCGAGCTTCCTTACCGTGCAAGAACAAGTGATCATACATTTCAGAAGCACTCTTACAGAAAACACACCAATCTGGAGACATCTACTTGTAGTGTCTCCACACTTGAAGCTTGTCATAATATATTTTCTACATGCTCATTGATTTGATACGATAATCAAACTCCTGGAAATTTGGTAAATTAGTTGGCTTTCATGAAGAAACACCTTAACTTCTTCCTAGAAACCCTAATCCGTGTATTAATTCATGGTGACACAGGTATCCTAGGACTCACGTGTGTGATATGGTACTTCTTTTTTATTTTGAAGTGTCCCCCAAATCAGAGATCAAAAAAGAAAAACAGTGAGATATGGAGAAAATCTTATTCTGCTCTTAAGTTGAACATAACCTATTTAAGCCTAGCCTGCAGTCTGAGATTGCAGTAATATTACTCTCTTCGCAAGATGTCATATTGCTATAACTCAACATATGCCATCGTCTAGTTTTTCCTTGTTCTTACAATAGCATACATTTTCCTGAACATAGCTTGCCTTCCAAATCTATTGCTCTTTTACACTAACAATCAAATAAGAAGTCAAACTTAGAACTGTTAAAATTCATGAAGTTTAAAGTCCAAGAAATGTTGCAGTTATTTTCACTAGTGTACACGCATATGCATAACTAGTAGTGTGCCTCTGTTTCGAGCTGTACAGTGTGGCATGGCCTATGCATCTAGTTTGTTTGGAACTTACATTCCATGCTTGTTTCACTGATGAGATAGCATACTTATGGTGGTAGTGCTGCTGACTTCTTTTTATGTTTCTACGTAAAAGGATGGCCCAGCGCATGCAGCACCCACTATTGTGGGGGAGCGTTATTCTTAAATGCATAACGGTGAGGTCCAGATGTACCATATCTGCAACACGTGACCTTGGCAACCTTTCTGCTGGGTGTAGGTCTTCCCATCTGCATAAATGATACTACTGCTAATGCATTATATCATCAAATCTTGTAACAAAAATATTATGATATATGTACTTGACGAAATTAAAGGCTTTGCCTAGGTATCGGTTTTAGAGAGAGAGGCTTAACGGTGAGGTTCCTCCAATGTGTTGGACATGTGTCTTTGAGCTATGGATTAGCCTCGTGCATTTGGTGTCTGTTCTGGTTTGTGTTTCAAGTCTCCTTCTTGCACAGGATGCCACGTTATTTACTTTTTATTGTTATATTTTCTTGTCTTGTTTTCATATCCATAACATGGGAAAGAGATGAAATTGCAGGTACGCTCAGTTTGACAGTGCAAAAGAAACTTTTGAAGTTATTAATGACTATGAAAGCATGCTTGATCTTTTCATTTGCCACCTTAACCCTAGTGCAATGCGGCGTCTTGCTCAGAAACTAGAAGAAGAGGGGGCGGATCCTGAACTGAGGCGATATTGTGACAGGATTCTGAGAGCTCGATCCACAGGGTGGACACAAGGCATTTTTGCTAACTTTGCTGCTGAAAGTATGGTTCCTAAAGGACCTGAATGGGGTGGTGGAAATTGGGAAATCAAGACTCCCACCACTCTAAAGAGTATACCTCAGTGGGATCTGGCTGCCGAGGTAATGCCGTACATGAAAACTGATGATGGTACCATACCATCCATTGTAACAGACCATATTGGTGTTTATCTGGGTTTAATCAAGGGAAGGGGGAGTATTGCTGAGGTGAGAGAAGACAGCTTAGTTAAAGCATTCAAATCTGAAAGCAGTGACACTAAGGCCAATGGACTTCAAACATCCCTAGCTGCATCCAGTTCATACAAGTCCAATGGGGCTGCAGATAGTAGTTCAAAGGGTGACTCCTTGATGGGTCTAGAATCCCTTACGAAGCAGATTGCTGGACCAAATGCAGCAAATGAACAAGAAAAGGCCGAGGAAGAATTTAAAAAGTCACTGTATGGTGCTGCTGATGGTAGCAGCAGTGATGAGGAGGGAACTTCTAAGGCTAAAAAGTTGCTCATAAGAATACGAGATAAACCAGTTGCTTCTGCTACAGTTGATGTAGACAAGATCAAAGAAGCCACAAAGCAATTTAAACTTGGTGAATTGGGCCCACCAATTAGTAGGACCAAGTCATTAACTAGTCAATCCCCAGAACTTGGTTTGATAAACCCTCAACCCGCTCTTGCTGGCAGTGGAACTGTGACAATGCCCGTTTCTGCTATGTCTGATCCTTTTGCAACTGTTTCTCTGACACAAACACAAACACCGGTAGTATCACAGCCTGGTCCCATGCTTATGGGGGCTGGAGTTACAGCTGGGCCAATACCTGAGGACTTTTTCCAGAATACGATACCATCACTCCAGGTTGCTGCTTCACTGCCACCTGCAGGTTCTGTTCTTTCAAGATTGGATCAAACGTCTCAAGGGTTTGAGAGCAATAAGGTCTCACCTAACCAGGTCCGTTCATCTGCACCTGATGTTGGTCTACCTGATGGAGGAATCCCACCTCAAGCACCCCAAAATCCTGTTTCGACCGAGTCCTTTGGGCTGCCAGATGGAGGCATTCCACCTCAGTCGATGGGTCAGGCTTCTGTAATACCACGAGTGTCTCAGGTTCAGATGGCGCAGGTTCCAGCTTCCAGCCAGCCGCTTGATCTAAGCTCTCTCGAAGCTCCAGGTTCTGTGAATTCAGGAAAAGCTCCTGCGCCCCCATCCCCAAAAGCTGTGCGTCCAGGGCAGGTGAATAGCTTCAAATTTTGCAATTTATTTATACTTTTACTGACTGTGTGATCTATATATCTATATTATAAATGGAAGCATTTTGATGGAACATCTAAAATAGTAATGATTTACAAATCAATCTCATTCATTCATTATACTTTGATCTAATGGCTGAACATAGGGAAGGACTTCTCCTCTTCCTTGGTTTTCGTGCATTTGGTAAAGTACAAAAAGTTGAATGCAAACTGGCTCCCATCCCTTCCAGCTCTATTCCATCACACGCACACATGCAAGAATTGGGACAATATTTTATTGTTTAAAAAAAAAGTAACAAAATGTATACCGCATATATATCCATCCATTTTTTCTTTTTCGGATAGTTCTGTCAATAGTAATTTTATTTTTTAATCTCAATTATTCACTTATTTATTATAATAATTCAAATATATTAAAATCTTTCCATTGATCTTTAATATTTAATTATATTTTTAAAAATATATAAAATTAAAATATAAAATATTTTTTTCCGAATGTCATGCCGTGTCCTTGGACACGGGCTTACACTAGTAATATATATTCTATGCTTGTGCTACGCTTGTCTAGAGTCCTTTCATTGGGTTACGTTGCTAATCTTCTGCCTAACTCTGACTGTTTCTTGTTCTTGTTGACACAATATGTTAAGTTACCAACTCCTCTAAAAGCTTAAGATGTTATATAGGGACCCAACTATGTATTTCAAGCTTAAACCCCCTCTCTCATGTGTTCTGCTCACATATGGAGAGTAAATTCACAATAATGCGGGTAACAAATACAAGCGGGAAGATTTGAACCCAAGACTTTGCCAAACAAGAACTCTGATGCCATGTTAAGTTACCTGCTCATCTAAAAGCTTAAGCTGTTAGATAAGTACGCATGCTGTATATCAAGCTAGCACAATATAATGTCGAGAAGCTAGAATTCACACTTTTTGGAGCACTGCTCCCTTATGTCAAAAAATCAAACACCGTGCAGTACTCGGGCAGCATTATATAAATTCATTGGTTATTGCCCGTGCATAGATGGATGATGCTAGTTTCTATTATTATTAATGTGGCGGTAAAAAAAAATTTGGTAACCCCCCCCCCCCAATCACAATTAAGAGTTAAACTTTGACTAGGCGCTAAGAAAGGGGTCGAAATGTATACGATCCTTTATGCCCCTCCATATGAGGCTCATTTTATCTATTTTTTTCGAGGGGTGGGGAAATTCTTGTCAAACGGCATGGCTTAAAAGGGAAATGCAACTCTTCAAGTGGGGACAGTCGAAAAAGGAAAGTGTAGCTATGAAGTATGTGAGCTTTGAGACAAGGATGCTGGCTGCTTGTGAAATTGTGGAGTGTTTGCTTTGTGTGTATTTGAACGGAAAGGAACCCGAGATGTTTTTCCCCAATCAGGTTGTCTTTTTCTTTGATCAAGGAGAGCATCAAATTTCTTGTTTCCTTATGGTCATCGATGACGGGTGCTCTCAGGGGTGTGTGGTTGACAAATCTAACAGGAATATGGACACCAGTGTTCCACTAGAAGCCGGGCTCTTGTCCCCTCCCCTCCTCTTCTTCTTTTCTTCTACCGATGTTTTTATTGAAAGCCAGCTTGTCTTCCTGCTTTTGTGCATCCTCTTTTTCTGTTGCAAATTCTTTGTTGATAATATAAAATTAAATCGAAATTAAAATCTAAAAACATAAACTACATCTTTGACACTAATAGGACCATCTTGGAGGTAACAAGCATATTGTGGTCTGCTTGTCTGTTATTGTTCATGTTATTGCTTCTCACAAACCGGAATTTCAGACTTTAGTCTGAATTATCAAAGTGGAAATCAACAAGAAACATGAGGAATCGAAGTATAATTTTTGAATTATAGTTGGGGGGCATTTTTAAGGTGTTCCATTTACCAGAGGAATGGAAAGAATAACACGGTTGTAATCAGGTCATCAACTTCTTTATGGATGACTCATGATTTGTGCATCACAAATGCAAACCTGTTTGAAACTTAATTTCATTCTAAATGGATGTGTTTTTCCTTAGAAGTACCGAACTGAGGTCACTCTATAAGATTTTGGTTAACAGTTCAAACTAATTTGTTTTTTTCAAGAATTAGGTACTAAGTTCTCTTTTTCCTATTTATATTGTATGTACATGAACTGTTGCATGTTCTTAATACTGATGGTTCAATGAAGGGATCTCTATTTATGGCGTAATCTGTTTCTCGACTTTCTTCCATGTGAGGCCACATTAGTACAATCTTCTTAAGTTGAAGGAAACATGTGTTTTGAAGTGGAAATTCTTACACAATGGGTTTTTGTTTAGAGTTTCGCTAAACACTCCCAGTGACTCCCTCCATCCTAAAAGGAAAAAGAAACCCATTCGAAAAATCAAACTCTTACAAGTTGCTCTAAAATGACATCTCTTTTGAATGACACGTAAGAGAAACATCATATGTTGAATAAGAAAAAAAAGTACCAAAATAGTGAAATTTTAGAAATTTGACTGTTTATTAAGGAAAATCAAAATTAGATTGACTATTTTTCTATTTACTAATAATAGAGGTTGAGGGGGGGGGGGAGTATTCAGCAATTAAGGTGTTTTATCTTCTACTAATTTATCTTCTGTTTCTCAATCGATCCTTACTTGGATCTGCTGGCCTTCTTCTCATATGTTATGACTTCAAGCCATCAAACTGTAGTAAATGTCCCCCTAAACCAAGAATATCCTGCACCTCATAATATAGTGTTTAAGGTATATGTCATTCAGATGCAACAGTTTACTGATAATTCCTATATAAGAGTATATAATGAGAAACAAGTACATTACTCTTGGTTAACAACTTGGAAGAATATTTGATGTTTGCTTCTCTTCTTTTTTTTTCCTTTTTAATTTTTTTTTCAATATACACCTCAGTAGTAGGCTCCACAGTGGGGTATATCCCTTCCCTTCTGGTGAGGTGCAAACTTGAGACCACAGCATCGATATCCAACATAATAAGGGTTGGATTTTACAGAAAGGAAGCTCTTGTTGGATTTTACAGAAAGCTTATCTGTGCTCTAAATCCCTTCTCTTTTCGTATTCATTTTGGGTTTTCTTTGTTATAGGTTCCTCGTGGAGCTGCTGCTTCAGTTTGCTTCAAGACCGGACTTGTCCATCTTGAGCAGAATCAATTACCCGATGCATTGTCTTGTTTTGATGAAGCTTTCCTGGCTTTGGCAAAGGATCAATCTCGTGGAGCAGACATTAAGGCTCAAGGCACTATATGTGCCCAGTACAAGATTGCAGTTACTCTTCTTCAGGTATGTTTGTTATTTTACAAGATTGCAGTTACTCTTCATCAGGTATGTTTGTTATTTTCACTACAAAGATTTTAATTTTAACGTCTCATGTTTCCTGTTGATTTTGGTACTTAAATCTTTACTTACAGCCTATCAAGGAGTCCTACTAAAAGAATACCACCAACCCGAAATAGTAAGAGAAGAAAACAGAGATGGTAGTTTGATACCACAAACAAGTATTATTGGAAGCTGGGGACCTTTCCTACTTTTAGGCTGTTGGATACCAATATATTGGTATTCCAGATCATATTCTCGTGAGGCCGTGTCTTATTTCCTCCGTCACACTTGCAGATACGTTTTCCTTTTTTAGGTATCCCATAAAAAACAAAGTCCCTTTTCTTAAAATAAACTTACACCTCCCTTGATAGACCTGCTTTAACCTCCACCCGAAATAAGAAACTAGGATATTAATAGATCATGACACAACAATTCTTCTCTAAGGAATCGCTTAATACTACTGCTTAATACTACTGAACAGTGCCTATGCTATAGCCAAAGGGGTCACTTGACCCCTTATAGTTTTTAAAATATGCTATTTCACTACCTTTAGTTTTTGAAAAAATGACTTTTTTACGCATAATATTCAAATACTATTAAAGTATGACCCCTTTATTTTTTAAACAAAGTTGAATTATAGATTTTTCGATCTCCTTCGGAGTCAAATTCACAAAGATATATATTTCAATGCCTACTATAATTTTGACCTCTTTTTCTTAAAATTTGGGATTCACCACTGATGCTACACATTTCTTTTAAGAAATTGGACTCTTCAAGTGATACTGAAGGGAGTGCAATCATAGTGCTAAAATAGTACTCTCTCCCTTCCAAACTGAGTGCCACAGTTTGTTCATGATTATGAACAAATTGTGTCGTTCATTTTCGGACGGAAGGAGTAGCATCTTAACATGTAGTACCGGAGAAATTACCGCCTTCTCTTCACTTTCCCACTTCTGTGAAATTCCACATTCACTTGCACATGCTCAGGGGACTGCACACTTTAGCCCGGATTCCGGAAGTTGCTGGCTTGAGAGGCTCTACCCAATCTTTTCTCTTTTTGACTACCCACTGATCCTCTTCCTTTCGCATGTTGTTCTACCCAATTTGTTTCTTTTCTTTTTTGACTTCTCACCAACCTTCTTCCCTTCATGTAGGTGTTACCTTAAATATTGTTTTTGTTCTCATACTAACAACACAAACGTAGTGAATGCACTTTGTCGGTGTGTTTACTAATGATAACTGCAGCTGCTTTTATTTGGTGAATGAGTGCCTCAATCTACAAGTGTTTTCCGTAGTGTTTTGAGTCCTTGACTAAGCAGCTGAGACGATGCAAACAGTTGAGAAATAAACCAGTGTTACAAGTATCCAAAAGTTCAAGATTATCTATCCAATGCCTCGTATCATATCTAGCCAATCTAGTAAACTTGTCTGATCGCGGAGTTGATCTCCAGCTTGAATATTTAGGCATTGAGGTTAAGCATCGAGTTAGGCTCCAGCTTGGATAATTGAGCATTGTGGTTTGTTTGCTTGAAGCCTGAATAATTTTACCTGAAATGAATGGCAAGATATATTTTCGGATAAAAATCCGTTCATAAACCATTCCACTCATGGCAAAAATTTTAAAGCCTGCGATAACTGGGGCAACCCTTCCATTATGTACACTGCTATAGTGCTATTACATCCTCTGAGCTCCAAAGTATATCTTCAGGATACCGCTATGACATCATGACTAAGAATTTCATTCAACCTCAGGAAATCGGTCGACTGCAAAGAGTCCAAGGTCCTAGTGCCGTCAGTGCAAAAGATGAGATGGCAAGATTGTCACGTCATCTGGGTTCTTTACCTCTTCTTGCAAAGCACAGAATAAATTGCATCCGAACAGCTATAAAGAGGAACATGGATGTGCAAAATTATGGTTATGCTAAGCAGATGCTCGAGTTACTCCTGTCTAAAGCACCTCCAGGCAAACAAGACGAGCTGAGAAGTCTTGTTGACATGTGTGTTCAGAGGGGTTTGTCCAACAAGTCTATAGATCCATTAGAAGATCCCTCCCAATTCTGTGCAGCCACTCTCAGTCGCCTGTCTACCATCGGTTACGATGTTTGTGATCTTTGCGGGGCCAAGTTCTCTGCTCTTTCTACACCTGGCTGCATTATATGTGGTATGGGAAGCATCAAAAGATCAGATGCACTTGCCGGACCTGGACCTGTTCCTTCACCATTTGGCTGAGGCAGATGAGATAAAGAAATTCTGGCATTTTGTTGCATCTTTGATTACACAGCATGCATATTCGCTAGTCAATGGCCTTCCAAGAAAGATCAGAGAAACATGGAGCATAGTAATTTTGTAATGTTATATTTGTATTTGTATCCATTCGAAGTTTCAGAACACCATATTGTTTGTACAGTGTATAATTTGTCTGTTCATTTATTTATGAATATCGGGTTTTTTCTTCCTGAGTGTAAATTTGCCTTGCCAACTAATTAAATTTGAAAAACTCCCTTGTACATGCAGGACGATGATTGTTGGTGGTGAATTGGAAGTCAACCTCCTTAAATTGTTCAGTCTGCCGGATGGAGTTTGTGTACACAACTCACAAGTCATTGTCCTATTTTCTAAATTTTAATACTTCTCCCTTTTATTTTAAATGTTCATAATAGCTAAGGAAAAATATATTTTCAAACTTAAAATAAAATGGAGGGAGTAGAAAAATTGATGCGTCTTATATTGAAATTGAGGGAGGGGAGTACGAGAAAGAGTCGAGGGAGGTGAACTGTATTATTTTCCCGATGAAGAGGTAAGGAAAGTTGAGTTAGAGTATCTCGAGAGGTTCAGGCGGAGATCGGATAGTTTAGTGGACGGGCCATTTGCGTGGTGGCGCGGTTGGTGATCATGGCTTGTGGCCGCCGTCTTGTGATAAAGTCGCCATGCAGCTTTAAATGAGTATGATAATTTGTTCATTTTTTTTAGCAAATCAATTAGGGTCAGATCAGGAATGCAATATATGATGATATTGCACTGTTCACTATTTGAATATGAGATGATATGAGTTTATGAAGTAAAAGACTAAATTGCCC
>JAOTQG010156962.1:8255-18350 GCA_025631175.1 Iris virginica
AAATTGATTCCATGATTTCTATTACAGCTCTAACTCGAGTAAAAGTGTGATTAATAAAGCAACCTGTAAAGTATGATTATTTCCTAATTCCTACCATAAACGTGCATAAACTTCAAATTGGTTTAATACGCCGTCGTATTCTCTCTTTCTCTCTCATCCATTTACAGTTCAGCCGGTTGCGCCCTTCTTCCATCTCCGGTGAGTCTCTCTCCGTCGCTCCCCTCCCACTCTCTCTCTCTCTCTCTCTCTCTCATGCCTAAGAGTTATCCTTCTTCCACCAGCGGAACCCGACCCGAGACCCACACCCGCTAGTGTCGACCCGGCGATATATCTGAATTTGAAGGATCTAGACCGAATTGTATGAGATTTTTCTGTCTGCTTCTAATGTTTTTATTTTTATTTTTAAGGAACACATAAATATGAATTTCACATCCCTTTTCGTCTGATTTCAGTTCAGGCAGTTCTCAGCATCATCGTCTTAATTGGGCATGGATTAGAAGAGCTTAGGTTTCTCTGGTTAGTGCAGTTCAGTGATATTGGTATGTTATTGACTATTGGGTTTGTTTTATTTGGTGTTCTTGTGCTTATTTGACCATTGTTTTATTTTTCTCCTTTGAGGCTCATTTGCTTCACCAGAAGGGACTATGAGTTCCACTTGTAGTAGCAATGAAGCTCCAGCTATACTGCAGTTGCATAAATGGGGACCATCTGGTCTGCAATTCAACCTTTCGCAATATCGTGAAGCTTTCCTATCTCCAACAAGGCAATTGTTACTGTTACTGTCTTACGAATGCGATGCTATGCTTCTTCCTATAGTGAAAGGTGAATTTGTATGGTCTTAATTCCCTCCTCTGAGACTGTGTTTTTTTTTTCTTCCAAGTTTTTGATTTCGTTTTTCCCTCCAGAAGAAGCGGTAGCTAATAGTGATCACCATGACATTCTTCAGAATCACGGTTCCTTAGCGTCAAGTAGGTCAGATTTAGGGGAGAATATTTCGCACAGTTCTGAATCGATTGAAATTGATTTTTCTAGATCTAATGAGTTCCCATTCATTTTTGATGTAAACTCACTTGCTTGGGGTATATGTGGTGATTCGTATAATCAGCATGAGGATGCTTCATTTAGAGAAATTCTTGTCGTGTCTGGAAATCATGGGGTGACGGTCCATGCCTTCCGTCAACCCACTGAAGTTAATGAAGTGAATGATGTTTCTCTGGAGGGTGAGAGTGGAGGAGGTAAGTGGGTTGGATGGGGGCCATCTGCTGTTTTACCTCATATTTCGAATGTAGAGAGGACTGAAGGAGCTCGAGAAACTGTAGATACTTCTTTTCTGGAAGCTGTAGATGATGAGGTGCCAAGAAATGCTCCTGCAAAAAGATGGTTGCGTTCTTTTTTAACAAACGTCGAAACAGTGAAATCTGAAAGTAACTTTTGGACCAGGTACCCAGAGAGGTCACAGTTCCCTTCCTCAGCGAGGGTTGTTTCATTTAGTATATTCGACAGTGATTCTGGAATTTGGAGATTCCTATTTGATCACAGGGAAAACTTGTATGGAGATGAGACTCTTAATGATCCAGATCCTTTGATTGGTAGCTTTTCATACAAATGCAATAAGGTTTTTGCAAGCAATTCTCATAATTTGGTCGGGTTTGCATTATCAGTGGTCGAGCTGATACCTGCCAACACAACCAATGCTTCGGAAAGGAACTGGAGAAGAATTGTACTTGTAGGTAAGATAGGTAACTGCGGCATACAGTGGGTTTGGTCAGTGAAGCTTGATGAGTGTGTAAATAGCGGGACTATGCTTGAATGGTCAGACTTTGCGTTTACTGATAAATTTCTTGTTTGTCTCGATGCTGCTGGTGTACTTTATTTTTTTGGTGCTACAAGTGGTGATTACATAGCCCATATAGATTTATTACAAGTATATGGACTTCATCGTAAGCTTCATTTTCAAGAGGAAGAAAAAGTTCAAAGTCGTAGAAGTACCAATGTTCAAGGTAAAGAAGAGGAAATGTTGGCTTATCAAACCAGTGATCTTCTTGGTAAATCTTCTTTTACAAGACTCCTTGTCGCTTCAAATACCTCAACTATAGCTGCAATGGATGAATATGGTGTTGTTTATGTAATCCATGCTAGCGACCATGTCCCAGATATGTACAGCTCAGATGAGAAATTGGTGACACAGGTTGAGGGATTAGGAGTTGGAACGTTGGTTGGTTGGGAGGTTGGCGGTGTTGAGATTAGTCATCAGAGGCCATTTTCTAGTCTTTGTCCGGACATTGGTTTAATAAGGCATAGAAAGTCTTGCAAAAATGACAAAGGGAGTATTCAGCTCCCTAAGTTCCAGGATGGTTTGAACAACAGGGTTCATTCTAAGTCAAATCTCACCGGTTTCTTTTCTGCATCTCAGCTATTAGATAAGAAGAATGAAAGTTCTGAACTACCATCTCGTTTTTTGAGGAGTATATTTGTTCCCACAGATAGATATAGCAGAGATGATATTGTTTTCTTTTCTGCATTTGGAATCACCCGCCTTATCAAAAAATCGAATGCGATGAGCAATATCAGCTCTCAGATTGTTCATGTCAACTTACATCTGGAATCTTGTAATAATGATGACATATACTCTAATTTGCAAGATCGGAGAGCTTTGTCTGGAGAAGCTATTGGTTGCAAATTCCAGGGATGTCTTTATTTGGTGACAAAAGATGCATTTTCAGTAGTTCTTCCATCTGTTTCGGTCAATTCTGATTACATTCCTATTGAAGCCATTGGGTATAGGCAAACCAGTTTTAGTAACAGCACTGCTTGTCAGGTTGGGAACCTTTTTGAAATGAACCAGTTGAAGCAACCTTGGTCATCTTGGAAAGTAGAAGTTTTGGATAGGGTTCTGTTGTATGAAGGGCATGAAGAGGCAGATCGTTTATGCTTGGACAATGGTGAGAATATTTACAAGTATTTTATTTTTGCCTAAATGTTAATTAATATCTGTATTGACCATGCTTTGCGTGCCAAGATAGTTTGTTTATATATGTTCTGTAACTTGCAAGTTGTAACTACTTTATAAAGCTTTGATTTGTCCATTCTTTGTGGAAGTTTCTTATTGATGCAAGCTAACACACCTTCATGGGTATGATATCTAATGCTTCTACATCTGAGTTCTAAATGAGTACTGGTCAAGATTGTTTTATCTTTTGTTAGGAAAAGAATATTAGACTAAGCCAGCTGATGAAACCAAAAGAAGGGGTGAGAGGTCTTTCATACAAGAACATAAATACAGAACCCTGAAGCTAACACATGAAAAATTGGGAAATCAGAGGAGTTCAATATCGCCACATGAAGGATTGGTATCCTTGAAGGGTATCCATAGTCGAAGCCCAAAGAGAGACCATATAAACAACATATCCCACAGGAGAGGCCAAAACAGTAGTTTGGTTCATGAAAAGTCTAAAATTCCTTCCTGTCCAAACATACGATCGGATAGCTAACCCTCAATGTGTATAAGCAAGCTATCACTACCCTCGCTGAATTTTCTAAAGCCAATGGAAGGAATGCAGAAAAGTAGATCCATTGCTGATCCAATCTTCCCCGCACCATCCACCATCCGCCACCCATCACAATATAGGAGCAAATGATCACGATATTTTAGCAATCAACAACAACAACAAAGCCTTAATTCCAACGACTTGGGGTCGGTTATTGAGAAAAACATTGCAACACGTGCTTTCACAACACTCTAATCTGGGAAATTATCTTATAAGGTTTATTCCCATAGCAGATGTATCATCAGTGTTGAGCTTATTAAATCCAAGCTAAGACTCCAACTTCATGAGGAACTTTAGCATTTTAAATAGCTGAGAACTGAATTAGGATTAGGTTAAGGAAGAACAACAAGAATAAACCTGTGAGCCTCAAAAGCCAAGAACGAGAGCCAGACATATGGAATATAAAGTTCTTGATTGAGAAGATCCAACAAATTAAATATTAAGGGTCTCATCTTCATATGCATCAAGAGTAGCATAAAAAAATCGGAAAGACATAGGAGATCCTTCTGTAATAGGGGCCACTTGAACTGATGAAAGTCAAAATAGGGGATGAAATGAGATGTGCTAGGGAACCTCTTCCACTCACACCAGGAGGAACAGAGATATCCCCGATGAATGAACTTCCAAGGACTTCTGCGAGGGTGATCTTATTGGGGTGAAGAATTTTGAAACTCGGGAATAGATTTGAATAAGGAGGAATCAGAGGAGACCACAAAAAGGGTGGTTAAAGAGATGCTGGAACGTCGAAATAGGCGAGGAAATGCGATCTGCAAGGGAACCTCTCCCACCCACACCTACTATGACTTTCGTGAATGATATTTAGATTATTTCAATATTTATTCTTTTTTTAGGTTTGTATACTTGTACATAATTTACCACTTGAGCCTGTAAAACCTTGAGGTTAGGATAAACGTATATCCATTAGGACTAAATTATAAAAGAATTGATAAATGAACTCTCCTATTATATATGGAAAACGTAATGTATTAATTTATAATTACAAATTAAGTGAAGATTTAGTTAAAAGGGTGAAAAAGAAAATAGTTTATGGTAAATAAAAAGAGGTTGATTAAGGGTGTACGTGAAGGACAATCAGGTAGGTGTGTGAAAAATTGTTGACATTGAGATATGTTAAAGTATACAAACCTTAAAAAGAGAAATATTGAAATAAACTAAATATCATTTACGAAAAAATTGGGTCTCACCAGGAAGCAAGTAAAAGGGAGGGATAGCTATGATGAATGAACCTCCAAGGACATCTACAAGGGTGATCTATCTGTTGGGAAGAAGTTTGGGAACTTTCAGAATGGATTGGCATAAGCGAGGAATAAGAGGAGACGACAGGAGAGGGGGTTAAAGAGATGATGGAAAGAAAGGAAAAGAGAACAACCAAATATCGGATTTACCTGCAGTGTGGCTCAAGAGTGCAAGGCTTTCTTATTGAAGTTTTTGTTCTAAGATGAATATTTATGATGGAATCTCTAGACTCCCGCTACCTTTTCACCATAGAAGCACTTTAGACTTTTAGTGCCGTCTATTCCATCCCCTGGGATGTGCCCCCTATTGTAAACATTCTTTTTACAATGTAGTGACAAGGAAAGATTTAGATAGACCAAGATTCAATAAACCTCAACTCTAGTTCATGACGACCCCCAGATTTAGCTGAACCATCTTAAATATACAATCTTGTTTCACCAAGAAGAAACTGGTTAAGTTTGGACTATAACTTGTTATCTGACACCACCAACCTTCTTAAGAATTTACTCCTAGTTTCTTGGTTTGATCCCATTTGATGCTAACTTGATCTATCATGACTCGACTTACTCTCCCGATTTTACTTCCTTCAATGGGATTAACCGTTGGTGGTTGCATTACTGCCGACGGCGATCTTCACTCACATGGTTGCCTTCAGGGAACCAAGCATTACTGCCATTTCTGTTGCTGCGGAAACGGTAGGACTTTGCCTGCCAAAATTTTGTAGCGAGCGAGCGAGCGAGAGAGAGAGAGAGAGAGAGAGAGAGAGAGAGAGAGAGCTCTTCTTAGGGAGAAAACTTATATGATTTTTGACCTTATTTTTGCTGTATCAATTTAATAAGTCAGACACGACCGCAAAATCTAATAAAGCTATATCACTATTATTTCTATCACCTAAACCACATCCTCCATGCCCCAACGCGGTCCTCTTACTCATGACACCATTAAGTCTCCTTAAGAATGTATTGTTTTCCGCTTTTGGGTATCGCTTCAACAAAATCATGGAAGTCCTACCGAAATTGATCTTTAGTATTTTAGTCCAATCCTAGTAGTGGTACATAAGCACTAACTTAAACTGTTTTTTTCCCCTATACTAATTTATAAGTATTGTTCTATCTCTTTTTCCAGTAATTGCTCAAACATCTTCTTTTAGATTCTTATTTACTACTATGCCCACCCCATTTCTCTGTCGATCTCTTTTGGCAATAGAGTCGAAAACTCGTGTTCTCTAAATCTCTACCTTTCTCCCCTACACATTTTGTTACTTGCTGACATGCTATATTAATCGCTATATCAATCTTTCTTCTAATCATAGTATCTACTTATTCCATCCCTTGTCCGACATGGTTCCTATATTCCAAGTCGTTAATTTAAGCCTAGTAGTATATGTCTTCCTCCCCCTTGCACATTTTTTTAAACCATATTTAGTGATGATGTGGTGTCTCTAGCCTATTTGATACACCTCGAGGTAAGTGCACTGAACATGTGATTCCCCTTGCTCTTCAGCAACACCTGAGGCAGGGCTACATGTCACGGGTGACTTCCTAGCATTTGCATGAAACGTTTTAGATTCATGTTCATTAAGGATTAGAGAAAATTTACATTGGCTGAGGAGCTACATGATGCAATCGTCCTCCTTTATTCGGTTTGGGACTGGCTGTGTAAGGATAAGGCTCTAAGTGCGACAAAGACCGAGTTTGTCTAAGACGCCTAGAAGGAAAAAAAAATGAATCTCTTGGCCAACTCTTAGTAGTGGCGGAAAATTAGGAATAGGAAAATATTCACTAGTAATTTGTTATAAATTATGTATGTAGTTTATGTAAATTTAGCTGCTTCTACACCATGAAGCTCCTACACCGTGACACTGATGGTTGATCCTCTCGGCCTGTTTATGGGCTTTGGGAATGGGGTGTTTTAGGGGAGTTTCTATATCAAGTTTGATTTGTGGGAGTTTCGTCGTTAAGTTCTTCTCCCACTCCATTATAGGTAGTAGCTCCTTATATCTAGAATTTGCAACTAATTTTCTCTGCCTTAATTCTTGGGATAATAATGATAACGAAGTTTCTGGTTTGCTGGTTTAGCATGCCCTTTGAGCTATTTAGAGCTGAGATAAAAGCTAAAGCACATCATCCGAGCTCATGAGTGCTGCACTTACCTTGGTTAGCTCACCTGCATCCGCTATGTTTTTCCCTAACATTCTAAATCAAATTTCTCCAAACCTTGTTTTACTTTTGATCACTTATTAGGGCATTTCTTCTGTTTTTGACTTACGGCATGCAAACCTCTACGCAACTAAGAGGTAGTTAAGTTGTATAACTTTGCGAGTTACCACTTCTTTCAGAGTATTTGATTGACAATTAACCCTTTAAAGACTTGGATTTCTTATTCCTCAAATCATTATATTGTGACTGCCTCATGCCTCGTCTCTTTGTTGGATGTGATGCTGGCTGACTACTGTGGGCTTTTACTTAAGCTCATCTTGCACGATGATTTGTCTTTTGACGTGGACTGTGGTAGGCTAACAACGGAAAATGTTTCTTTTTTAACTTGATGATTGCTTTGGCTTCATGCCAGATTGGGACTTGAAAATTTCGCGGATGCGTCGGTTACAAGTGGCTTTGGACTACTTGAATTATGAAGAAGTTGAAATGTAAGATTCATGCTGTTTTCCTTCTATTGTCGTTGTTTTGTTTTATCATTCAACTCTTTTACCTCCATTAGTTTTTCTTTGATTTGTATGATTAGCTCATTGGGGACATGAATGTGTTGTATTGAACTCAAGATACTTTCTTTATTACTACCTTCGTTCAAAATGAATGCTCATTCTTGTTCATATTCGTTCCCAAAATGAATGCCCATTTTCGTTTATGATTATATATTGGCATTTATTTTGGGATGGAGGGAGTAATTGTTAAGTCATAAACATACATCCTTTCTGCATGCTTATCCCAGGAAATTGAGTATGGAACTCAATAATTTTCCCTGTATAGCACATAACTATAACTTCCTTATGTATAGGCTGTTTATTCCGCCAACAACCCAGTACGGACGACCTATGTATCGTTCCAGTCAATTGCTTGTGTTGACTTCAGGTGTGCTGGAACGTTTCTTTTTTTCTCTGAAAGGGCCAGAAGATTTGAGAACCTGGTCCTGGATGCTTTTGCAGAGACCCAAGTCTTCTCTTCGACCTCCGATCCTAAATAAATGTTTTACTTCAATAGGCACATAGTGTTATACAAGCCATTTAACTCCTTTCCAGAAAGAAACCTGTTGGCATAAGCTACTTATGCATGGATCCGCAAGAAATTTGTCACACAATGCTTCATTTTCATTCCCAAATGGGAAAATCTTGAAAGTGGACATTGAAGGAATCTTAAACACTTATTAGGAACTAAGTGAGTGTGTCAAACAAAGATTAAACTCCATTTGGTTTAAGAAGTTTAAAGCTTGTGAAAATTGATTAAAAAAAATATTTAAACATAAAAAATTGGTCTAGAAAATTTCTTTAACATTTACTCCTTTTTGTATATGTGAGTCGTGTGTGGCAAACCAGAAACTTTTCTAAGGGGATGGAAATTAGTTTCCCCTTAGTTAAAAAATGAGTGTCTTGGAAGTTGTTAGATAAACAATGTTAGTAGCATATATAAAATGGTGTTGAAGCATTAAAACGCACTTCGAATGTAAATTAGCTTTGTAAATAGTTAATGCAATTAATAAAGATCGTGGGCAACTCCTCTCATTGCAAATTGGTTTTGAGATGGAATCCGTGACTTTAGCATGTTGTTAAAGCAGTCTACACGAGGGAGGTCAATGGCCCACAATGATTTAGCTTCGAGCACCCGATCCAAAGAGTCTATGCTATAAGCCTCAATTCTGGCTACGCGTGAGGGTGTGTGTTAAAGAATTAAAACCCAAATCGGGTATAAATTAGCCTTGCGAACATTCAATGAAAGATCCTGGGCTACTAGTCTCATTCCCAATTGATTTTGAGATGAAACACTAGATTTTAACACATAGTCACCCTCAGCCAATTATCTTCGTGTTGAAGCATTACATGCAGCAAAGGTGAATTAGTAGATTTCCTAAAATATGGATACTTATTTTCGAGCAATTTTTTTTTTTTTGAAAAGACACTCGTCCTGAGATGGAAAGAGTACTATATTCCCCTCACCATTTAACCAAATGATAAAATTATTATTTAACATTTACTTAAGGATGAATTTAAGTTGAATGTTTTCTATGCAATAATAACTTCAATGGGTTTCAAATTCTCACCAAGTGAATTTTTTCAACCAAAAAAGGTGCTCATAGGAAAATATATTGCAAAAGATAAAAGTTATGAAGTTAACAAACTTATAGTAGTAAAACATAAATGTTTTGAACATAAAGGGGGTCACACGACCCCTTTGTGATCAACGTGGCTACACCCATCAACTTGGATTCTAAGCAAAGAAAAAGAGAACGAATACTTGAAGAGCATGCTTGAATAAGGGTAATAATTCCATGTTGTATTGACGATGATAGATGGAGTAGAAGTATTAGCAACACATTTTTGAGAATATAGGAGTCTCTTTTTCCTACTTCCTTGCTAGATTTGATATTTTCCGTGATTTCTGGTAGTTTTAGGGTTATACATACATTTTTCTCCTTAGTGGGGAGGATTATTCTGGTCAGAACTTGCATATGAAGCACCTCCCTTTAATTATGTCCCTTATGTTTGATTAGTGCAAGGGCAAAGGGGTCAGAAGTAGGATAGACAGACAATTTAGTTGCATGGGTTAAAGTACGCAAGTTGAAGGAGGAGCGTTGCTTTTCTCAGGGATACTTATCCATATGAAAATCATCCCCGGTTGGAAAGTGACTTTAATATTCTTCTGTGAACCACATTATATTTGACGTGAACTTGTTAAGAGAGTTTGTATGCATCGAAATGGGTAGGTTGCTGGTGTGCGAAGCTTGCTCACCAAATTTCATGAAAGTTCATTCGTCAATGCTACCCTTTTGTCAGTCTTTCACTCGTTGAGGGTGCATAATTGGCCATGCTTGATTTTTTGATGATATATGGGTCGGGAGGTTCCTTTGCTCATTGCCTTCCCTTGACTGTATCGTGTTTCTTCGATTCATATTGTCCGGCATCTTCCTTCCTTTTTCATTGATGAGGTTTTCCCTTCTTAGGATTTTTGTAGTTTTCATAATTATGTGATCGGAGGAGGCTGAGATGGTCCTAGAGTTCTTGGATCTTCTTCTCCCAGCACATGCCACCAATAAATGCGGTTGTCAAATGTTTTTTTTT
>JAOTQG010157073.1:0-18349 GCA_025631175.1 Iris virginica
TAAAAGGTAATCTATTATGGGACGAAGGGAGTAGAATCATACATAATATTTATACCTAGGTTAGATTATTAGTAGGCATGCTTAAATACTACATCATCGCTTCGGTTTAGTTTTAAATAATTAAAATATATTTAAAATCATAACCAATCCAATTTTTCAATTTTTAATATTGTTAAAATCAAAATCAAATCAAATATTTGGTTCGATATTATTTTCGTCGATTTAGTTGGTTTGCTTCCGTTTTTTTTTTTTTTTTTTTCAAAGCCCTAGTCCTGATGACTCGAATGAGTGACGTTAAGGGAACGTGTGTGTATGTGTGTGTGAGTAAACAAAAGTCCAAAAAGGAAGAAAATAAAAGGTCACAAATGGAATGATATGCTTCAACCTAACCCAGTCCCAATTCATTCCACCTCTCCCCAAAATTGGTCCTCCCCAAAACCCTGATCTCGTTTTTCATTTCGTTCCATCGTGGATGGAATATGTGCAAAAGGTAATCAATTTGACTTAGTTCCCAGAAATTTGATTTCTCGGTGTTTATGCTATGTTGGTGATGCGAATGAATCATGGATGAATCTTTTTCTTTTCTTTTTTATGTCTAAGTAATGGAATTTAGTTGTTGACCCTACAGTTTGGTATGGGTTTGGTTGTATAAGTCAATTTGAGGGCTTATTCTATGTCAATTTCCCGCGGTTCCCATTTTTAGGTCCGTGGTGGAGGCTTTACATGTTTCTGGAGAAAGTAGGATTTTTTTTTCAGAAGCCCTGAGCTGAGAATCGCCATGAGTATCATGCTTGATATCCTGTGATTAATTACTGTAATTTTGGATTCGTATGAAAAAAAATATCAGCCCCTCACTTTGAGCGTGCATTGTTATCTGTTCATTTAAACTAATGCTAGGTCCACAAAATGGGCTTAAATTTTGGTTATGTTGTCAGTAATTCCGCCACTAATGTTGGGACCAGGTGTTTAATGTTTGAACTGACCAATTGCTGCTATTTTATTGTGCCAAAACTTTGTTTATGTTTGGAGGCCCTGGTTTTTGTTGTTCTGTTATTGTATGGCTTATCATGGGATCGATTATTGAGGAGGTAGAAGTTGAGTCTGATAGAGGCGGAGAGCCTCCTTCCGGTGTTAAATTTATCTGGTTCTCATTAGAACATGAGTTTTGAGAATACAGCTGATTTCATTAGTAGGAAGTTTGAACAAAGATTGAGTCTGACTTATTTATACCGAGTAGATGCTGAGCAGCTGAAATATATTGGTCGACTGACTCTAGTCTTCTAAGGAGTGAGTGGGTGAATATGGATGCGATCATCTGCTTTCAGGAGCAGAAAGGTTATTATTTCCACTCATCACTCTTAAATACCCGTGTGCTTCTGCCCTTGAGCTGAACATGTTTTCTGAAAGGCCAGGGCCATCCGTGGTCCTTGAGCTCATTGGCAAAGATCTATTTCTAGTTTGATCACATTCTGCTTATATGCTTCATATATCTTTGTTGTAGTGCTAAGGCTTCAATTTTTTTATGTGTTTGCTACTTAGGAACTGACGCCCTTTTACTCATATCTTTGGATTTTGAATTGTGTTGTCAGATGAGTATGGACACTAATCTTTTTCTGCCAAGGGAATACACCATTTTCAACTCTTCTGTAAAGAGTCGCATTCTTGTCCTTACTTGAGAAAGGAGTTAAAGTTTAGATAATTCGCGAGCTACTAAATATTGTCCTCCCAAGTTATCATCTAATTCTGCTTTGCCATGTCAAAATAGCAATTGAATAGTCTATTTATAATTTGTTTCTTGGTTTGAAGGCAAACTCTCTGCTCAACATTTAGTCACTGATGATTGGTTAGTCTTTAATTCTTCTAGTGTATACATGAGGTAACTACTGCTATTCTGGTAGCTTGACTTACAGTATGCTTATTAAGTTTGACCTAGGTTATGTCCCTAATTCTAAGCAAGCACATCATTATTTTTTCTCTTTAAGGCTCACTATTTACGAGTATTTGGTGGGGAAGTTTCAATTATGCTTGGGTTTATGTATTACTCTGGAACTAATACTTTTCCCAGTAATTTTGTCAGGTCAGCAATTCTGCTCGTAATCTGATAAGCATGTAGCTTACCTTGCTCACATGAATTAGAAGACAAGTGATCTAACGTGTAGTCTACCTTTTAGTTTTGTCGAGAAACATAAAATAATTTCTAATGGGGGCTTTACTGAGTCTCAACAATCCCAAGTTTGGAGCAAATGAGGTTTTTGAAGTTCCACAGAGTGATTCCTGTAAGAGGCAGAGGACTTCATCAGGTTTTTGGGATGAGAACCCACGATTGATCCCCAGCCTTCCAGATGAGATTTCACTTCAGATTCTAGCCCGACTTCCTAGAGGGTGCTACTTGGATGTGAAGTTAGTCTCACGAAGCTGGAAAGCTGCCATAATGGGCTCTGAAATATTTAAGTTGAGAAAAGAACTTGGTACAACAGAGGAGTGGCTCTACGTCCTGACCAAGATTCAGGGGGATAAACTTTTCTGGCATGCTTTAGACCCTCTGTCCAGGAAATGGCAAAAGTTGCCACCGATGCCCAATCTACCAGCAGAAGATGAATCTAAAAGGGGCTTTGCTGGCCTTCGGATGTGGAATATGGTGGGTTCAAGCATCAAAATTGCTGATGCCATAAGAGGATGGCTTGGGAAGAAGGATGCACTTGACCAAATCCCATTTTGTGGATGTGCAATTGGGGCTGTTAATGGATGTCTCTATGTTCTAGGGGGGTTTTCTAGAGCTTCAGCAATGAGCTGTGTTTGGCGGTATGACCCAATTCTTAATGCTTGGAGTGAAGTGAGTTCTATGTCTGTTGGTAGAGCTTATTGCAAGACAGGTGTTTTGAACAACAAGCTTTTTGTTGTTGGAGGTGTTAGTAGGGGTCGTGGTGGATTAATCCCACTTCAGTCTGCAGAGGTGTTTGATCCTCAAACTGGGCTATGGTCTGAAGTCCCAAGCATGCCATTCTCAAAAGCTCAAGTTTTACCAACAGCTTTTTTGGCAGATCTTCTCAAGCCCATCGCAACTGGAATGACCTCTTACAGGGGAAAGTTATATGTTCCGCAGAGTTTATATTGTTGGCCCTTTTTTGTTGATGTTGGAGGAGAGGTTTATGATCCTGAAACAAATGCTTGGGTTGAGATGCCCATTGGTATGGGAGAAGGTTGGCCTGCGAGGCAGGCAGGAACAAAGTTAAGTGTCATTGTTGATGAGGATTTATATGCATTGGATCCATCCAGTTCTCTGGATAGTGCGAAGATCAAAGTTTATGATTGTCAGGATGATTCTTGGAAAGTAATTGAAGGAGATGTACCTATTCGAGATTTTGCTGAATCAGAGTCCCCATATCTGCTTGCTGGTTTCCTTGGGAAACTTCATGTGATCACCAAGGATGCTAGTCATAACATCGCAGTGATGCAGGCAAATAGACAACATGGTCTAAGCTCTTCTTCTCCTTCAACCTCTTCAACTCCAACAGATGATTTTGCAGAAGGAACATCTATATCTGCTGCAGGATCTGAAGCGAACATTTGGAATGCCATTGCCACTAGGAATGCTGGTTCTGCAGAGCTGGTCAGCTGTCAGATCCTTAACATTTAGGAGTATAGGCATCTATTTTATGTAATTACTTTGTCAGGCACTTGATATGATACTGAAATATGTCTTCCTTACTTTTTCAAAGTTCTACTACGTATCCAAGTCTAGTACTTTGAATTATGGATGTTGAAATGATCTATATGGCCATCAATTATCATTAGTGTAGGATTCCCTGCACAATAGGTTAATTATAATCAGTGTATATGACGAGAAATATTTATGAAATCTTACCTTCAATGTCATTTGTCTTCCATTTAACTTAGTTGTACATGGTGACGAAATCTCAGAAAGGCGAGTTTAAGAGGCTTGTTGCGTGCCCCATCTTTTACACCTTTTTCTCCCTTTTATAGCAGCTTGGTTCATCTCTACGAGTCCTAGGATTTAACCTTGCGGCTTACCATCACTTTGGGCAACGGATATTACGAGAGGTCATCGGCAACCTCCCCCCACCCACGTCTTGTATGTGTGTGCCTGTTTTGGGGAGGGAGGGCGTAGGGAGACTTGGGGGTTGTTTCGGATCAAAATCTCATTATCATTATCATAATCGAACTATCGGTACAACAAAATTTATTATCATTATCTTATCAAATTTTCAATATTATTGAACATTGATATACCAAAAGTTCGGTAAGGTACGATAGACTAATGATAATTACCAAAATGGGGAGCAAAATTAAAATTACAATTTTGCACAGTTTTCAAGAACAGTTGCCCGAAGAAGGAGCTCATACATATATTAAAATGTCGCACGTTTTTGAGTTATACAAACAACAAACTTGTAGTTAAACTGGAAACAATTATTCATGCATACACG
The DNA here is from genome assembly GCA_025631175.1 of Iris virginica. Lineage (NCBI taxonomy): Eukaryota > Viridiplantae > Streptophyta > Magnoliopsida > Asparagales > Iridaceae > Iris > Iris virginica. The sequence goes on from JAOTQG010157073.1 coordinate 4,449, forward strand.
CCTTTAACTAGTACCGTTGCATCGCATCATGCAGTGAGGTAACGAATGCATACACGCCTTTATCTAGTACCGTTGCATCGCATCATGCAGTGAGATAACGAGGAAATGAAGTGCTTAATTGTCTACTTGTAGAGGTTTCTCAGCCTTGTGGAGGCTTCCACGATACTTTCTCTATGTCCAAAGGCTGCGACCCTTATATATTCTTCACCACCTGGACCAAACCCACTCCCCGGAATGGTAAGTATGTGTGTTTTCTCGAGAATTTCAGCAAACACATCCCAAGACCTTGAACCTGGAAAATGTACCCAGACATAAGGAGCATTTACACCCCCATACACCTCCAAACCTAATGAATTGAAAGTATCAACCAATATATTGGCATTCTCCTTGTAGTAGTCAACCACCGATAGCATTGCCTGGATGAAGAAGTCAGTATGTTCAGAGAGGCAGAAGGTTAGACCAAAAGCGCCAGAATACAGGAACAATACTAGAGTTTTTTACTTATAAAGTCAGAATTTTGGAAAAAGTTACTGCATGTTCTCCGGAATTTATGATTAAAGGTTAGTGTTTTCTTCGCAGGACAGGCTGAAAGAATTTTTAGATCTAACTGGAATGCAGGTTTGCAGTCAATTTTCTTTCAAAACGTTTCAAGCTATTAGGATTTAGGATTCTGTATGAATCTTGGAATTGCTTCCAAACATGATGCTTACCTTGAAACCTTCCGAGGAAAGACAAGCTAGACCACCAGCCTGAGCAATACTTGAAGCACCATTAAAGCAAGTGCACACAATCCGATTGAAGTCATTAATGACGGGAACCTTATTTGCATATAGGAGCTCCTCAGGCACCACGGTCCAACCAAGCCGAACACCTGTGAACCCAGCGATTTTGGAGAAGGATGAAATCTCAATTGCAACCTGTAGAGTAGGTATAGTGATGAGGTTAAATTGCAGATAAAGGTGGTGTTTGCAATCCTTATGAAGTCAAGACAACAGATAGGATAATAAGCCATCCACTTTCTGTATTTTATAGCGCATGCGCCTAACCACACTTGCGCAAGTCCCTTTTGCATTTTGGGTTTGTTGGGGAGGTGGAATTACGTGTTGATGGTGTGGCTGTGTGCTTTCTTTTAAAATAAGAACTTGTACAAGATTGTTCCAGTCAAAACTTTGCTGAAATAAAGTAGATTTTCATCGATGGGTTAATTAATTAACGCATTTATTTCTCATTCCAAAGGCAATATGAGCTATGTATTATTTCGTCTTTCCAAAAATCATAAGAAAACAAATTCCAAATATATTTAGGAGCATCAACACTCAGAGGAGTAAGATCTATTACGGCTTAAGAATGAAATAAAATGTGTGAAAAATAATAATCTAAAACAGTCTAATTGACTATCCACACTCGTAATGTACAAAAAAACCAAAATGCTAAGCAAGAGAAAAATGATCAATCAGAACTATGATAGCAAGAAGTAATGACTCCTACATAAATTTATAAAATGGGAATTAAAAAGCATTCCTTACCTCTCTCGCACCAGGAATTTCGTATATAGACCGCGGACTACCATCTGTGATATATACAGCATAGGCAGAGTCATATACGATGATTGATCCATTCTCCCTGGCAAACTCAACAAGTTGGACTAGTTGCTCTCTGGATGCTGCATGCCCGGTTGGATTATTTGGAGAGCAGAAGAAGATAATGTCGGTTCTTGCAGTTCTTGACAAGTCGGGAAAGAACTGACTCCGAGGTCCACAAGTCATGTACTCAATGTTTTGGTATTTCAGTGTTACATCTTCGAAATTCCCAGCCTGACCAATTATAACACTTGAATCTGCATAAGCCTGCTTCAAAATATGCAGTATACCATAAGTCCATATACAAATATATTCAAGTTATATTGAAAGATTGAAAAGAAAATGTTTGGGATAAACCAGCAGTTAATTCACAAAAGAACCAACGAACAGCAAAAGTAAAACTTTATAAAGTACCGGGAAGTTTGGATCCTGAACAGCAACAGAAACGCTGGATCCCAGAAGCAGCTGCGTGTAAAAAATAAACAATAAAATAAAACAAATCATGAGTTTCCACATGAGCAGCCAACGGGGCCTTGTCAAGAGCTAAACGTCAATTTGGCAATTAGCATGAGTTAAAAAAGGCAAATGGTTAAAACTGAAACGGAGCAATTTTAGAACCCTAACATGTAGATAACTATTCCCTCTGTCCCAAAATGAGTGACATTTTTTGTTCTTGATCAAGAGCAAAAAATATCACTGATTTTGGGACGGAGGGAGTAATATTTAATCAAAATAAGCCTTCCAAACTACCTGGAGGCGAGATATATCGCACTGTGAACCATCAGATACAAAAACTTCTGTATCTTTTACACCTAGATCTCTGTAGAATGTCTCTGCGATTGCTTTCCGTAACTCCTGTAAGATCACATTACTCGAAAGATGTCAACATGAACTAACAGGAAGAAGTACCAATAAGAGAAGTGCGAGAACAGTGGAGCTATCTCATAACTGGAATGTAATGGCTCTCTTTAGTATATACATCTGTTACAAATAAGTGGACTTACTCTACACCAGTGCATAAAAAGATTTTTAAAATGAAAGGGTAATGTTACATCCACAAAGAGAAGCATTTTTGGCATATTTTGATTGGTGCAAGTTTTTCTAACGTAGGACCCACAAAAAAATTCAAATCAAAATAAGCCAACAAAAGCTTTTGTACACTTTTGGTGTACTTCACTTGGTGGATATAACATTATTAAAAATGAAAAAAAATGAAGAGAGAGAGAATGAAAAAGAAACAGTTCCTTATTACACGTGACAAACAGCAAAACTTGTTGCCATGGCATCAAAGTACCTTGTTCCCTTGCTCAGCACCATACCCTTTATAACCTTCACGTGTTGAAAGACCACGGGCGTACTGCATGTTAAAAAAATTGCATGTCAATTTCAAACTTACTTAACCTATTCGTTTAAGCTAATAACTGTTTACATCATAGAAGTTTGACGTGGAAAGAGCTGGTTTAAGATCCGGATATTGCCTCTTCGCATAATTTTTCAAACTGAAACTAATAACTATTTTTAAAAAGAGAAGATAATAATAATGCTCAAATTATACATGAACAATATCCATTAAACAGAACTTACATTAGCCATGCTCAAAGTTACAATATCAGGTAATGGCTCAGTGGTATCACCAATCCCAAGGCTTATAATTTTTGCATTGGGATACTTTTTAATATGCTCAAGCTCCCTTGCAGAAATCTCAGGAAACAAATAGTTGTTACGCAGCTTCTCCATGTTAACATTACGAGTTACTTGTGTACAATGACCAGCGGCTGCTCAAATTGTAACCATCAACAAAGGCCATCAAAGATGTCAACAGAAACAAAAATGAATGAAAATGAAACTAGGACGTTCACATACCAAGTCCCTCCGTTTGTACTTTCAAACTAGATAACAACAAGCAACCCAAAATCAGAGATTCCAAAGAAAAATGTGCATATAATAACCACTACGTAATTCATCGAGTGAAAGAAATACCTGGCCCTGGGCTGCAACAGGATTTTATAAGGCATGTGATTGCTGATTGACAACTTAATCATCCTTGATTAGATTCTAACACAATGACACTCTTCCAAGGCTCCCGTGTTGATGTGAAGTGAGTATTAATGAAAACATATAAATATACATATAGGCTCTCTTGTATGCAAAACCCCGGTCAATTGCATGTATCACTCTCCAACGAATCCAAATATCAAATGTCAAAAGAGTGACCCGTGCCCAAATTTCCTAGGTAGTTAGTCTTCATACGCAGACACGTGCAAAACCAAAGAGTTCACACTACGTATAACCATTGCATACGTATGTTCCCTGGAAACAGGCATATATGCCCCACCTGTCCACATATCTATTTGTTTTACTTTTTCCCTAATTTTCTTGGTGTAATCCTTTTGACTTGTTTGATGTATTTCTTTCTGCCCTGTGATTTTGCTATGAAATGAATATAAAGTAATACTACCTTTGAAACAAGAAACATTAGTCATCAGATTAGTTTTCCACCCACTACTTCATCAAATTTGATTCCTGCCGGTTGCCTCGCAGTTGTGTTTCTTTAATTCTATACAAATGACCGGGCACTCAACCCTCCATATCGTCAGTAGAAAGCTTGGGAATACCATTTAGCTGTACGCACGTAACACCAAGCCTAAGAAACTGAAACCATTTGGAGTACAGGACATTGTCATATCGTTCCAAAATTCCACCTTTACATTATGACTCGTGGGAGCTAGAAGCAAGTTAAACTGCAGATTGAATTCCACATGAGAAAATATATATTCTAACTTCAAAGGTCAAGAATGCTTTGTCTGGTCAAGTTCAGCATATAATTGTGGTTATCAATGTACCAAGTACAGTAGAAACATTCTTTTTTCTTTTGTTCAAACCCAAATCCCACTTTATAAACTTCCAAACAACTTCAGAATAAGCACAACTGACTTGCAGCACTTCTCACAACTTTGAATAAGAGGTGGAAGTATACTAATTATGTCAACCCCAAGAATTTAAATTACATTGCACTCTTGTCAACTGTGCCCAATGCTGTATATGGCCATGGTATGCATTGATTTCCATTAATTCATTACCAGATGGGAAGGCATAGTATTGGTATCCCTCAATGCTGTATATGGCCATGGTGTGCATTGTTAGTTATGTATATAATAAAATTATGCCCACAAAGAAAATGCTAAATGAGTGGAGGAGCATTATACTACCAATATACAAACATAAAGGTGACGTTCAAAGTTGCACAAATTATAGGAGTATTAACTAATGAGTCACACAATGAAGTTTTGGGCGAGAATAGTTGAAAGTAGACCAAGGAGGGAGACAACGGTATCGGAGAATCAATTTGGTTTTATGCTATTAGATCAATAATGGAGACTATCAAAAAATAATTTACACGTGGTCTTTATTGACTTAGATAATAGTCCGTAAGGAGGTAATTTAATAAATTTTAAAAGAGAAAGGAGTTAAAGTGAGATATAATGAGGTTATTAAAGATATGTATGATGACGCATTCACGTTAGTTAAAACCTCGGCGGGAGAGACATGCAAATTTTTGATCACTATAGCACTACACCAAGGACAGGCCTAAAGCCTGTATCTTTTTGCCTTAGTAATAGATGGAGTAACTAGATATCTACAAGATGATATACCTTGTTGGATGCTATTCGCCGATGACATTATCCTTATTGATGAAACAAAGAATGTGGTTAATGACAAACAGAAAAATGGAGAGAAGCTTTAGAAGTCAAAGGGTTTAAAATAAGTACGGTGCAAAACGGAGTATATGGCTTGCAACTTTAGTGATAAGAGGAGTATTAGTGAATGCGAAAGTCAAGTAAGATAGAGAAGAAATATCTCAAAAGGAAATATTTTGGTACAAAGGATCAATCACTAATCAAAATGAAGAGATTGGAGGGCAGTTGTATTGGAACTAACTTATGTTCTTCTCTAGAATGGCACCTGAAAAATCAAATTGTTAAGAGATTTTTTTTTTTGAAGGAACTTCTAAAATCTACCAAATTACAATAATGGGCAAATTAATAGTTCAACCAGGCAAAGAAAATAACATTGAAACAAAGGTGATCTATCAAGCCATCTGAATTTGTAAATGAATCAATCTTCTGTTTGACCCATGGGAATTGAAAACCTATTGCATGGACTTTTCCCTGGAACGTCCGGACTAAGAGACTTGAGTCTTTAAAACGTATTTGATTCACTGAATAAGAAAGAATACAAAAATTATTGAACCTTGATAAATTAAACGTAACAATTAAGCGATGAGAAATAGTCTTCAATACCACAACAACATTCCGTGGTTTCACTTCAAAAATAACAGTAAAATACCAATTTCAATATAACAATTGCTAATTGCTCATTAGCAAATGAAAGTATTAATGATAGTCCTAATCAGTCAAGGAAAGTACCCCGTGAAAACTTACAGGCATTTTCACTGAAAGTGTGGAGATGGAAACACGGGAAAATGGAACTTCAGTCAACAGAAGAGTGCCCAGAAGCAGTGCAGCTGTTTGAAATTTCTGGGTCATTGTCATATTGGAAAAATCTGAAAAGGCCATCGATGATGCATCTTGGACAAGTGGGTAGCTTTCACAAGCAATTACAAACACTTTTCTGGGTTTTGATGGGGAGATGTGTTTATGCTGGATATCTTATTGGTAAACAGTTCGGGAAAAAAAATATATGGTGGGCTTGTTTGGGAAGAAGAAATATGGGAGGAATTGTACAATTGGTTAGTATGTTTTGGGACAATCATAAATGGTTGATAATGTATTTCGATTTTTATCGATAGTTAATTATGTTTTGAAATTAATATAAAAGATTAAATTTATCAAATCTGAATAAAATTGGTCCCTTCAACTAAACAGCTAATTTTGATCATTAAATTTAACATTTAATTAATTTTAAAGTGTAAAATAGATAATTAGAGAATTTTTCGACGAAGTGCTTCTTTTCCGGTAATCTTTTTCTTCTTTCGGCGAATGTTCATCTTCTCCGATAATATTTAAATATTTAAATCTTATTCAAAATTTCAGATTTAAAATTTCGAAGGTTCATCAAATTTCATTCCCAAATTTTCAAGATTTAAACAAAAAAGACGTCGATTAAAACAAAAAAGACGAAGAGAACCGCACTTCATAAATCTAATTTGAATGAATACATATCGATTTAAATTAAGAAGAAGATTTAAACCCAACAAAAGACATTGAGAGAAATGCACTTCTTCAAGACTTTCAAAGGGGAACAAAAAACACTCGTTCAAAATCTTCTTCCGTGACTTTCGATTTTCTAAAATGAAAATGATTGTTAGAAAACGAATAAAAAGAATAGGAACCAAATATAGCAAAATCAAAATCCATTTCGACTCCATGGAAGGGCACAACGCCGCCATAAGTTGCGACACTACCTCCCTCGAACCCTAACCGCTTCCCTTCAAACTCAGATCTAACAACATTAACCCCAACAAAATCAATTTCAAAATCGATTTCGTGTTCGATGATTCTCAACCGATTTCGACTTAAAAAATTGATTTCAACCCAAATTCACAACCAAATATTTACAACAATCGATTTCAAAATTAATTTCGTCTTCAACAATTATTAGTTGATTTTGTCTTCTAAATTTGATTTCGAAATTAATTTCGCCTTCAAAACCCAGAACCCAGTAAATATTATTATTTTTGTCTTCTCCGTGCCCATATCGATTTCACATATGATGATATTTTTTATGTACCAAAAATACCCTTTTTTACGAATACACGCGAATGGCACATGCTATTTAAATAGATTGAATTAACGGCTCATTAACGGACGGATCTGTGGCCATATTTTTGTAAGTTTGATTTTTAATATTGATTGTTAAAGATAAGTAACTATTATGGATTTCAAAATTCATCACAATTTATGAAGTTGTCCCTTATATATTTTTTGCAATGTTATAACACGAACAAGTTATAAGAGAAATGTACAAAGGAATATATAGAGCATTTTTATTGATATACATTTTATAATGGTAGAATTTACTTTTTTTTTTTATCAAATTATATTAAATCTACAAAATTGTATGCACGTTTTGCATATACTCCTTTGATGCTGTAAAATTATTACATTATATGTTATGTTTTAATTGTCCTAAAAACAATAAATTACTATCATAAATAATTAAATCGAAAACGAATGAAAGTTTTTTTTTTCTTTTGAAATGCCAACGACTGCTCGATTAAGGCACATTCAAAATTTGTATTGAAAATTATAAAAAAAGAATATAATAATGGCATCAATCATTGTTTCTATTACAATTTCCAATGTTACATTTTTCACTTTTTGGTATGAGTGGCAATTTGTGACCCAATTAAATTAGTGGGTCTATAAAATTTTAAAAATCAACCAATTTAAGTGAGTTATAATTAATAAATTTGAACCTATTTGATATTAGCTTATTAAATATGTTTAAATTTATTAATTACCACTCACTTAGATAGATTAATTTTAAAAATTTTATAAACCTATGTATTTAATCGGATTATAAATTACCACCCAACTTTTTGATAAGCTTGTTCTTAGAATACCTGTTAACTTATCATTTTTTATTGTCTTTTAAACCTTAATTATTCTCTAGTAACATACGCAAGATATGAATGAAATACATATGATCAATGAAAATGAAATTAATAAAGTAAAAATGGAAAAAGGAGATTCATAACCACAAGTTAGTAATAGGTAAGCGAAAAATATTTTCATTGTGCTTACAATCTAGCCGAATCAAGGATCGACGTCAAAATTTTGGGAGAAGGAGAGAGGAGCAAAATTCATTTTGAACAAAGAATCTACGATTAAATTTTAATTTCGAATATTAGATAATAATATATATTATTTTAATTGAATCATAATCTTAAATAATTATATAATTATTCTTGTACTTCTAATTTATTATAAATTACTATTAATATATAAGTACATATAAAAAATAAAATTAATATTCAAAAAAGCGACAAAAAGCCACTGCCAAATTATTATGCGCCTCTCGGTTCGGGTCATGTGTACGAGAATGGCAAACCCAACTTATATCGAGCCCAGTTGATAGCTTTTCAGAAACGCGACCTCAGCGTCCCTCCAACGCTTTCCTGTTCCCCACCCCCCGCACCAGTCCACATACACAGTTCGCTTCCCTCTTCCCCCCTTTCAAAACGCTCCCCTGTGTGTTCTCTTCTGCAACACCCTCCGAACCTGTCCGTCTTCAAAAACTAGGGTTTATCACTCGCACCTGCTCTTCGTTAGGTACTGTTACTTTCACCTAGCTATTTCGATTTTCAATTTAAATTTCAAGCCATCTCGAATCATAGTTCGTAACTTTTTAGTATTTATATTAACAGTTCAAATTTCATTCATGGTTTAATTAAACCTGATTTATTCTCTTCGCGTGTATGTTTTTTTAGTTGTACAGTCCAAATTGAGGGCTTAAATGTCGACCTTCGGCATTGCTTCTGCCAATACAAATCCCAACAAGTCCGCCGAGGTACTCTAAATAATTGTTTTGGCTCCTTATTTTTAAATTCAACTGCTTAATTACAATTTCATTAACGTTTACTCTATGTTCCTACTCCCTGTGTTCCACTCTGATTGTCCACTTTTTATGTCTCTCACATCTATATTCAACCCACATTTATTCTGTTTAAGAGGTTATTAAATTTCAGCAACTAGCAATGCGGCTAGTTGTGTTTTTTTGGGTAATCTTTGTACGTACTTTTCAATTGAAAAGTAAATCAATTTGACTAAAAAAGAGAGCGGACATTGTACTGCTTTGGTGGAACGGAGGTAGTACAAATTTTGGTTTAAAGTTCCAATATTAGTTCTGGTATTGAAATTTTGGTGACGTATAATTATGTAAATTTATGTTATGTAGATTGTATCACCTCCCGGTGATTCAGTATCAAGCCTTTGTTTCAGTCCCAAGGCCAATTATCTTGTTGCAACTTCTTGGGATAACCAGGTTTGTTCTTCAACCCTTTGCCTGTTTTTTTTTTTGTTTGACTTGGCACTTAGATGAACGGATCACTTCCTGAAAACTACGTTTTGTGCACTCATGTTGTGCCACATGCATTCTGAAAATTCAATATGCAAAATAAATGATATGAAACGAAAAAAGAAATAAAATCCATTATTTATCTATAGTGTATAGATTGAGGAAAATTGAACAAATTTAAAACTAGGAGGGCTATTTATTTGATTTGGTTGGAGAGCGTGTAGTTTTTATATGTGATTTAGGAGTAAATATTGGTTATAACAGTTATACCATGTCGTTGCTAACTTGGTATCATCAACCAATCAAAGGACGATAAATATCAAGGTTCATAATTACTTGGGAATAATGAAATACTCCCTCCGTTTTAAATAAGACCTTTAAGACTTTTTTTTTTTTTAAATTTCAAATTACAAAGTCTTTCAGCAAATTCCACAATTGATGCATAGGGAGTATTAATTATTATCATGCAGATTGGAGATTAGAGATAAGGGTAATCTGGGTATTTAGATTTAGGTTTATTTAGATTTGTGGATTTCTTAGTATGCGTGCAAAACCTTTTAAGGTCTTATATTTTGAAATAGAGGGAGTATTTTTGAAGGGGGTGGGTTTTTTTAAATATTTTTTTTAGTATATGATAAGTGGGATGAGGAGACTGAAGGATCAACACCCAAATCAAAATTGATGGCCTTTTTTCTTAATAGTAGTCTAGATTATCTGTTATTGTAGCCGGCCATCGACTACTATTTTAATTGTGCCTGGATTTCGTTTTTGAGATTGTTGCAAATTAAGAAAAAAGTTCTTAGGGTTCTAGGGAAGCTAATTTTATTTCTCTCACGCACATATATAGATGCACACACACGAACACATGTGTGGTTTCGGTTATCTTTATTCTTTGTGCTGTTTTGATTTGAAGGTCACATTTTTGTGAGTAAAAAGGATCATACCTCTTGAAACTTAAACCCTTCCCAACTAGTAGGATAGGATGTAGGTTAGTTTGATGTCTACGAATTTTAACATCATGAAACAGAAATGCTCAGAATCTCTTGTTTTGATCTCTTGCGACTTAACAGAAGGTTTTTTAGGTGGTTATGTTTTCTCGGGAAATAATTAACTCAACCAGCTGTCACACACATGAAGCTCTCATTTAGTGTTTCTTATCTTTATTTTGTTGCTCATGAATCTTTTGTTGATTTTTCTGTAATTTACCAAAACTTCCAAAGGTACGATGCTGGGAGGTATCGAAGAATGGGAATACAATTGCTTCTCAGCCCAAGACATCAATGTCACACGACCAGCCAGTAATGCATTCTCTACTTGCTACTTCCTTTATTTTCGTTTTCCTCTCTTTCAGCTCATCAATTTATGTTTTGACTATCATTACTTTATTTTTCTGCTTGAAGGTTTTGTGTTCAGCTTGGAAGGATGATGGGACAACAGTCTTCTCTGGAGGCTGTGACAAGCAAGCAAAGATGTGGCCATTACAATCTGGTGGCCAGCCAGTAACTGTGGCAATGCATGATGCTCCCATTAAGGATCTTGCTTGGATCCCAGAAGTGAGCCTATTGGTCACGGGAAGCTGGGACAAGACTTTAAGGTGATAATGAATTTTTATCTTTGCAAAATGTTGTCGCGATCTATTCTCGTGAAATTATGTATGATCTTTCGTCATGTTAAAATAGTTATGATTAGTGTTTTCAGTGCGCCGTTGCTGACATTTTTTGTAGCACACTACGTTTTTAATTACCGCACTTCACATTGATACCAATGTTAGGTAATGTGCACTTGTATATGAGGACAGACTGCAATTAAGTGTTGATAGCATTGTGGTGGCACTTTGCTACCATTTCAGACATAATTTATTGCAATTTTTTTAACTCATTCTCATTGCTCTTTGTATATTGTGATGGAAAATGATTAGCAGAGGAAAAATCTGTAGGGAATGATGTGTCACCAATTAGAGTGATTGTGAAATAGTAAGTCTCACTATGTACGGTTTTCAAAGTCACTCTGATTGGTGACACATCATTCTCTATAAATTTTCCCTATAGAGTTTCCCTTTGTTTATCACTGCTCTTTTGTGATGAGATGTTTGGAGCTGGGAGGGTGTATTCGTGGACCTCATGGTGGAAAAAACCTCTAGTAGGTTCGGGGTTTCTTCATTGCTTAGAGCTGATAGCATTGTGCTTGTGCGTTATTTTAGCTTCCGAACCAGTAAATATGCTACAAATTTATATATAATGTCAGTTTACTCGTCCTTTAGTTCTCCTTGCATTTTCATTTTCTCCCCTGCTGAATCATTCTCCTTAACAGTGATAGCCTTTTTGTGGACCAAGTTTATGGAAAGCCTTTCCTCACTCCCATAGCTTCTATTCGCTTCATGATGTATGAGTTTTGAAGTTGGGGAGGATGGACTGTCAGAAACATTTGTTATCTTAAGATTGCCACTGGCTCACTGTTTTATAGTTATGTTTATTTTTGCCACTTAGCAGTTACTTAGAATTATCCTACATTGCCTGATATATTGGGCTTGCGATTTATGCCTAATTAGCTCTCTATACAAACTCTGAGAAATCTGCATGTTTTTGTCTCTCTACCATTTTGGTCCGTCTCTGTTGCTCTTTTCTCAACCTCTTAATTCCTTCTTTAGGTACTGGGACTTGAGACAATCAAATCCAGTGCACACTCAACAACTTCCGGAGCGCTGTTATGCACTTACAGTGAGACATCCTCTGATGGTTGTTGGCACCGCCGATAGAAATCTTATAGTATTCAACTTGCAGAATCCTCAGGTACTATCTTCCTGGCTCTTAAATGATTCAATATGGAAGATATTCAAAGTTGATTAGGCTCAACATAAAAAAATGCTAGTAGACATTTATGCTGTTTGGAGCAGTGGTAGCACCGAAAAAAGATGGTCACCATTGTCTATTGCACGTCTGACTCTGTTAGTTGTATTTTGACAAAGTTGGGCAATAATGAAGTCCTCATCTAAGGCAGTGTTGAGATCATTATGTTATGTATTTGATTTTGATACACCGATAATGGAAATATTGAGTCTACAATACTATAGTACCACATTAAACTCCATTACTTTGTTAAAATGTGAAACTTTTTAGTTGGTTCATATCATAGATGATGGTATTTAATATTCTACTTATTTTTCAGGTGTGAAATTTAGTATAAAGTTCTTTAAAGCTTAGTTTTCATCCCAACCAAATTCAAATACCTTGAAATAAAAACTTATTTAGTGTAGTAGCAAAAAAAACTGGGCCAACTTTAGGGTTGACGTTAATATTAAGTTCGCATATGCAAAAATGTTTGTAACAAGTTTTAAGCTGTTTGTAATTTGTATGAATAGAATTTTACTCGAATGGCGTATGAAAAGCTTACTCTTATAATATTTCATGAAAAGAAGCCGAGCAGCTTTTAGACACAATGGTAAGGCCTTGACACGACTGGCCGGCAGAAAGAGAAGGAAAAGAGTGCGATTGCTGAGCCCCTTTATCATGCTTTCCATGTTTGCAAAAGAATTATCATTTGATTGAGGAAAGGCTCTTGGTTGGGGAGAATACCAAAATCATTCAGGGCTAAATTGGAATTACTATCTGCGGAAAATAGCGTGACAACCAATAAAAAATCTTATATGTTATAATTATGAGAACACGTGATTTATTGAGAGACCTTATAGAGTATTTATATAGTACAATCAAAGGATAAAATAGACATTGCATACTAACGAAATATTTCCTATACGCCCCCGCAAGACGGAGGTTCTGGAAGAAACACCGATCTTGTCACGAAGCGGTAGAAAAACAGTACGAGACAGAGGTTTTGTCAAAGCATCTGCCTACTGATCCTTAGAAGAAACATGAGCAACGCGAAGAGAACCATTTTGAACCTGCCCGAACGAAGTGATAGTCAAGAGCTAAATGCTTCATGCGAGAATGAAAAACGGGATTAGAGCTCAAATAGGTAGCTCCAATATTATCACAGTAAACAACCGGAAGCGAAGATAGACTGACCCCAAGCTCAGTTAGTAAGGAGCAAACCCAACGCAATTCAGCAGAAGCTGCAGCCACGGCTCTATATTCTGCTTCAGTGGAGGAATGCGCAACATTACGCTGTTTCTTGGAACTCCAAGAGATGGGACTGCCACCCAGGTAAACTAAATATACCGAAGTAGAGGTATAATCATCCTTGTCATCTGCCCAATCCGAGTCCGAGAAGGCATAAAGAGACAGGGAACTGTGCTTGCGCAGAAGGATACCTAAATCCATGCTA